>JASFXZ010000115.1:0-243002 GCA_032209605.1 Mactromeris polynyma
GCGTCTGCAGAAGGTCAATTATTACTTACATTTGTAGGATATCAGTAAAATGATTTTACTTAATGAGAAAGTATTTTCAGACTGAACAGTAATTCTTTATTGTATCTATTACACAGTTATAGTGTGATTCAGACATTACTTCAACTCTAACGTAAAGCCTACTCTGGGAATATTTAGCACTTTAATTGATGACTCTTGTTTTACATCACATCTGTTTATCCATGCAAGTACACGGAAAAAAGCTTCTTAAAATTATTACACCATCATGTCGCTGTCCGTATTATGATGCATAAGTTTAATTTGTGGGAAATATTTAAGTACTCCAATTGATACACACCTTCAAGATCTTATACCGATGTGCTGTCCCTAAACTAAATAAGTGGAATGTCATCTGTTTCTATTGCATGAACGTGAAATTTTGATTAAGTATATTTAAGCTAGCTACATGTATATGTATGGGCCTAAATCGATTTAGTCATAAAGGGATACCTTGCCATAGTCCTCTTAATGTGGTAACTTGTCTAAGTCGTGCGTGCGTTTGTCTACCCCTCATCGAGAGAACTTACACATGAATGCACGCCAACAATCCGAGGACTCACCTACATCAGGAGGACTTACACTCGAGTCCTCCTAATTACTTACACTATTTTGCTTCAATATAAAGATTACACTTAGATGTCAAATATGGTCAAAATACAGTTTGTCCGGACCAGAACTTTTTCATTTTGTTGTGAATATTGAAATAGCTTGGTACAAATGTTAACCATGGTGAGGCGTTGTGTCGTGAGCAAAACCAGTGTCTGTAGCTTCAAGGTCAATGTCACACTTAGAGGTCAGAGGTCAAATATGGTCAAAATATAGCTTATCCAGACCAGAACTACTTCATTTTTGGTACTTAAAAAATATCTTAGCACAAAAGTTCACCATGATGAGACAGTGTGTCATGTGCAAGACCCGTGTCTGTTCCTTTAAGGTCAAAGTCATAATTAAGAGGTCAAAGGTCAAATATGGTCAAAACACTGAATTCTAAAATTGCGTGGGACAAATGTTAACCATGTTGAGCTTCAAGGTCAATGTCACACTTCGGGCGAATATTGACACGCTTGGCGGAGCTCTTGTTTGGGTCTTAGGTCCACATATGTTTTACCAAAAACAGAAAAAACTTAGTGTTCTTATGAACAGCAATATGTAAATAATGCATAACAACTTTTTTGGTCTGGGTCAAAGGTCACATGATTATTACTTAAAATTAGTGGTGCAACAATATACCGGTATACCGGTATATTGCAATACAGCGTCTGGCCAATACGTATTGCGGTACGACTTCCCTGTATCGCGATATTTTATCTAATATGTCAGGCTAATTTATTTCTGCTCAAAGGGCAGCTCTATCTCCTGAAAACCTGGATATGTTTGTTTTTTTAAGAAGAACATTGACATGTAAGCTCGATCGCATTTATAAGATGATAAGCAGGTCACTGGTGAACTTTTGATTATTTTTTTCAACACTGTTAGATAGTTAAGTAACTAAAGTTTAACAATACATCTATAGTTCATGTATGTGATTTCAGTATCATGTTATAGCTACAAGGAAATAAATCTATGGGTTCAGTTTCATTGTGTTTTTCTTTGCATAAATGTGAGCAATGTATTGCGATACATATCGCAATACGGGTTGGCTGTATTGCAATATATCGAAATTCGGGTTTGGCCGTATCGTTGCACCCCTACTTAAAATATAAAAAAATGTTTTGGCTATTACTCTAAAAGTACTCAGATATTTCTTTTATACTTAATATAGATACATGTGTAAATAGGAATGTTAAAAATATGTATTATCCTGTTTTATCCTCCCGCTAAAGGCTGGAGGGATATTGTCTTGGGGTTGTCCGTCCATCACACTTTGCATTACCCTTCTTTTATCTCCCAGTGCATATTGTCTTGGCGTGAAACTAACTTACACAGACAGGTGCTCAACTGTAGTCAGTATGATAATTAAGGTAGCATAATAAAATGTTCTTCTTCATGCATTGTTACTGTTGAACTATATTTGCCCTTTTTGACCATTCTAAGGGCCGAAGACCTGAGTGATATATTATTTCCGTAAGAACAACAAACGAGGGTTATTCTACAATGTACCATACTTGGATATTTATTATTTCGATTCTAACGACTGCTTTTCAGCATTACAGTGGGAAATTACCAGAACTATTTCAAAGCAACGCAAGTTACATCTGCGTAAACACGTCACGTCGCAAGTGTGGTATATCGCAGAATAACCCTACATTAATTTTGTTCAAGACGTATGTAGGTTACTCGCAGGTCGTGTTAGAATGCTATATATACATGTACATGTATGTTGTTTATTATAAGTTTATAGCAGTTTATTATGCTGACTTGTGAGTATTATAATTGATACAAGTTGATGATGATATCAATATAAATTGGTCATTTAAGCCGCTTTAGCTCTTACTTGCAGTAACGTCACCTTCACTTTTACCCTGTGACAACAAATGCAGGGCTCTAATTGGCGCCCGTTAGGCGGCAGTTCTAGTTAATAGTCATGTTATATCTACATCTATACTTGTTATGATTTACCGCAATAGCAGTCTGTGCGAAAAATCCGGTCTTCCTTAACATTATGCGCATGGTAGCTGTCATATAACTATAGCCTTTAATTACCCGTCAGCTTTCTGTTGCAACATGGCAGGCATATGTGTGCTCTGACCTGAATGATACAACATGAATACTACTAGTATGTGCTTGAAAATACTGATAAACGAGCGTGTCTTTGGCTAAACCTACTGTATCTCTGTATTCATTTATTTATTTCATACAATGGAATGGTGGCATTTACCATCACATTACGTTTTTTGATAAGGGACACTTTTTTCCGATTGTATCTCAAAATTACTTCCAAAATGCTATGGATTATAATTTCACCGGAACCTGCTCTAAAAGGGTGTAAAAACGTTTATTTCCAAAAACAAGGTTGTATGCCTAGGTATGTATGCTTTATGGTTTCCATCCTTCTATATATATAAGAGCCTATAATGGTGAAATGCAGTGGGTTAAAGAAATAATTAAAATGAAAATAACTCATTTCGTATACTTTTTTGGATATTTACGTTCTGGTGACGGATTTGACCTATTTTTCTTATTGAATTCGCTTGTTGTTAACTCAACACGATCGCCACAATAGCGACTCGGTACATGTGTGCTTGCGCGCGTTTGTGTACCTATCATAAAGAGGTCCTACAATTTAATGCACACTAACAGTAGGAGGACTTAGCTAGTTGTATTTCTTTATTATTTACTGAAGTTTTTTTTAATAAAAATCTCAAGTTTGTTCCTCAAGCCTTACACTACTAAGAAATTAGTGTATTCATCAAATAGGTACGTTTTTTTATCAAGGAACAGACTTAGTTGAAAATACACACTTTATAGTATTGAATGTCAGATTCTACCTCTAATAACTCATCCCTAAATTACAAAGGCTAGTCGTAAGTAGTGAAGTCAGTTCCTGAACCAAATTATTCCTTTCATCCCGTACCCAGCAGGCTGTCGTTGAAGGAACAGACAACCTACCTGTTCTCTCTGGCGTCCCTCAAGATTCAGTACTTGGACCCTGCTTATTCTTAGCCAATATTAATGGCCTACTAGAGAGTGTCAAAAGTAGAGTGATACCTTTCGCAGATGATATAATTGTATATCTAACAGTTAAATCCACCATTGATGCACATACCCTACAGAATGATCTTACAGCCCTTCAAAACTGGGAGTCTGACTTGTCCATGGAATTCAATTCCGATAAATGCGAAGTTATTACACGAGAAAACATGTTGTAAAGGTTTATAAAGAGAAATGTTAAGACCTCAAATAAAAAGGTCAAAGAAACTGCGTATAAGACCTAAGTTAGATCCCCAGTTAAAGTACTGTTCCACAGTTTGGCATCCTTGGCAAAAGTACCATATTTAAAAAATAGAACAAGTCCAAAGATCAGCTTACAATTGTCAGCAGTACAACATAGACATAGACATGGACACTTGTACACATGTAATTAGTTAACTTGATAGGTATGGAAACTCTATATTTTCTCTATATCTAAGAAAACAAATGGGAGCTTTTTATTGATGATTCCGCTTAAAGTGAGGTCGACACACTCGTATTTCAGATATTTTTGTTGTTTTTTGTTTGTTTGGTTTTCTCTCTTAGGTCTTGGTTTTAAACAATATAAGTCCATCGGTCCAATTTCTAGCAGCCCGGTAATTGATAACTCGTGTTTAACCTACTTAATACACATTTGTATTAATACTCGTGTCTTATTTGTTATTTCTGCATCTCTTAATACAGATGAAATATGCTTAAAATAAATCGAGATATGGTGAATTTCATTAGTTAAAATACACATGGAAATGCAACCTGACTGCGCATCGCCGGACCTAATGCAATGAACGTGTTTGCCCGTGTCATGAAAGATTTACGAAGTCCAGCAATTTTTTCTATCCTGGTGGTTTCAGTAACAGTTTTCCAATGGTTTTTTTCATTAATTAATTAAATTGATATTATCCGACATTTAGATTGTGTTCGGCCTGACGTCTTTGGCTTGGAGTGTGAAAAACCTCGCCTTGTCTGCACGTCAAATTATAACTTTTAAATTGTTTTGATCTTTATTTGTCAGTTATGAGTGGAAATTTTCTTCTTTCTATCATGGTTTTGTACAGATTTATTAAGATATTTTCAATTATTCACGAATCAATAAAGTAATTTAAACGCGAGTATTCAGTTACCAGACCGCTGGCCTATACATAACGTATATACTATAGGTCCTCTAGACTGCAGGTCTAGGCCAGGGGTCCAGTTACGGTCCTCTATATAGATATACAGTAGCCACTTCGTTTCATTATGCCCCCACGAAGTATTAGGCACAAAGCGTTGCCCTTGTCCGTCCGTACGTACGTCCCGAAATCTGGTGTGTCCAACCCCCCCCCCCCTCCTACACTATTCATTGGTGAGGAAGGAACAACAACTCTGTATGGATCGTATGACGGAATTACCAGAGGATTTCCGATTGCTGGTACAACGAGCGGCCATTTTTATTCAACCGCATGGTCTGCTGAAAGGTAAGTTTTATGTTTTCCACTCGTAACGAGGACCTATCTTTTGTTAAGTTTGCGCCAATATGGCAGAAATAATAAGGTCCCATGGTTATATAAAACTGGACAAAACATGGCAGTTAGTAGAATGCATGGAGTTTTTCAACGCGCGAAATATGGACTATTTTGCGGACTCTAGGCGTAAAAGGATATTTTTGTTCACATATATAAACTTGAAGGAAGTGGCTATGTTTGTCGCAGATTGCCATTTTGAAAATGCAGTTATTGTAAATTTTGAGTAAGTGTCTTTTTCTTAGTTGATTTTACATTGGGCTATTCCAGAAAATATCTGCACCCCCCCCAATGGAAGGCACTTTTTTTGTCCACTGGGGGTATTTCTGAAGACGTTTGTCCGGGGGGGGGGGGTATTTCTGAGGACGTTTGTCCAGGGGGAAGTATTTCTGAGGACGTTTGTCCAGGGGGAAGTATTTCTGAGGATGTTTGTTCTAGGGTGGTCTGAAAATGGTCCGCGAACCTACCTATGGAAGGCACTTTTTGTCCAGGAGGGGTATTTATGTAGATGATTTATTTAATGAAAAAGAAAATGCAAGAATTTAGTGATAACTTTGACATAAGTCTGTTCTCTGACCCAAATCATGCATGGATAGCATTTAAGGACAAACTCCAGAACTTGAGTGAAACTTTTATTCCAACCAAAACCACCACATCCAAAAAAGACCTCCCTTGGATTACCCAAAAAATCAAACGCCTCATCAGAAGAAGAGATAAACTATATTCTAAACTTAAATCCAAACATAAATCAGACCCAAAACTTCTCTCACACTTCAAATCCCTTAAAAACCTTATCCAAAAACAAATCCGCTCCTCTTACTGGTCATACTTAGAATCCGTCATCTTCCAACACGACTCCCAGCCTGGCCGAAATAAAAAATTCTATAGCTTTGTTAATCACAATAAAACTGAGAATTGTGGAGTCTCCCCCCTTAAACATGAAGGCACCACTCACACTGATCCCCTTGATAAGGCCAACATCTTAAATAAACAGTTTGAATCCGTCTTTTCTCGCCCACAACCTCTCTCCCTAAAAAATATCTGCACCAAACTAATAAACCCACCCAAACACTCTATGCCTGCAATAAACATAACTGTTGATGGGGTAGATAAACTCCTTAGAGGTCTCTCCCCGAATAAAGCCTGTGGCCCTGACAAGATATCACCCAGAGTTCTCAAAGAACTGCATTCCCAAATAGCACCTATCCTGACCCAAATATTTAACCTCTCTCTTACCACAGGTATTGTTCCACAAGACTGGAAGGAAGCCACTATTGCCCCAGTATATAAGAAAGGCCCAAAATGTAAACCCAGCAATTACAGACCTATTTCTTTAACTTGTATCACATCTAAATTAATGGAACATATAATAGTATCTAATCTAATGGACTTCTTCGACAAAAATAACATTCTTACCAATTTCCAGCTTGGATTCCGTTCTAAACGCTCTTGCGAAACACAACTAATTAGCTTTGCCCAAGAAAGTTTTGACAAACTGGATAACGGACATCAGACAGACGTAATAGTCATGGATTTCTCCAAGGCTTTTGACAAGGTAGACCACCACAAACTCACCAACAAACTACAATCCATGGGAGTAAACGATGATACTACCAATTGGATCAGGTCATTCTTACAAAATCGGTCCCAAAGAGTGGCGGTCGATGGTCATCTTTCTAGTAGCCTACCTGTATTATCTGGAGTTCCACAGGGATCTGTCCTTGGACCATGCCTATTCTTAGCATACATAAATGACCTACCGGAGTCTATTAAATGCAAATCAAGACTCTTTGCAGACGACACTATTGTTTACCTGACTATTGACACACTGAACGACACACAGACCCTACAGGATGACTTACACCGACTGGAGGACTGGGAACGAGCCTGGGCTATGGAGTTCAACCCTGACAAATGTGAAATACTTAGAATTACTAGAAAGAAAAACCCTATTATATACCCATATACTCTACATGACAAACCATTAAATAGCACAGACTCTGCCAAATACCTAGGCGTTACTATAACGAAAGACTTAACCTGGACAAATCATATAAATAATATCACCTCCAAAGCAACCAACTCCTTAAGATTTATCAAAAGAAATATTAAATCAAATAGCAAAAAAGTTAAGGAGGCTGCCTATACAACATATGTTAGACCTCAGGTAGAGTACTGCTCCATTCTTTGGCACCCCTGGCAGAACCACCTATGTAAAAAGGTGGAGAGTGTACAGAGGGCTGCCGCAAGATACATCCATAATGATTATGACTATACAAGCAGTGTCTCTAAAATGATAACAGATCTAAATTGGCAAACCTTAGAACAACGTAGAATCTCCAAATCTTTAATATTCTTATATAAAATACAATACCAACTCATCTACGTAGACCACAACCACCTAATCCATACCAGATTCTACAACTTTCTCATCCCCCAATCACGTACGCAATACCATCAAAATTCTTACTTCCCAAGAACTATCAGATATTGGAACTCTCTCCCAGCGTACATACAGTCCAGTCCCAGCCTCCCAATTTTTCAGGAGCGACTGGCGACAGTCAAATTCTAAATATGCATACCATGTTTTTATTGTTTTAAACCTGCACTTCATTCTTTACATATATATTACTATGTTCTGAATACTGTAATTATTGCACCTCTTTGTTTTTAACAATCTGTTTTCCTTGACTTGCGCCTCCCAGTCATAATCAAGTTTGATTGTTCGGGAGTATAATATAGAAATAGAAATAGACGTTTGTCGGGGGGGGGAGGGGGTTCAAGGGGGGGTCTGAAAATATGCTGCAAACCTATCTATGGAAGGCACTTTTTGTCCAGGGGAGTATTTCTGAAGATGTTTGTCCTAGGGGGGGACTGAAAATTGTCCGCGAACCTACCTACAGAGGCACTTTTTGTCCAGGGGGGTATTTCTGAGGACGTTTGTCCAAGAAGGGGTCTAAAAATCAGGGATGAGAATCTTCCGCGGATTCGCGGAAATCCGCGGATTTTAAGTCAAAAGGATCATTTTTGAGATCGACGTAAATCCGCGGACTTTTTTCAAGGGGGGGTGAGGGGGGTAACACCGTTGACACCGGTTCAACTCGAGATTGGAATTTAGTAATGACCAAGTCATGTGCGCCGTCACGTGGCATCTATTGGCCAATGAATATGCGCATTTCTCGATATCTAATTGCAACAGCCAATCGCTTTCAATGTATCATACGGACCTTCGTCTTCAACGAAATCCACTCGTTCAGAAAACATATTTTTTTTTGGCGACTGCTAAAGTTGGCGTAGAAATGTTTAATTTTACTGAATGATTGGTAAAACGTATTGAAGCGATGCCGTACAGAATTTCGTCGCAAACGGGCGAATCGTCAATCCGTTAAACGGTCAGAATATATACGTAAAGTTAACATTACGGGGAAAGCTTTGTGTTTTGCTAGGAAAGGGGGTTCATCACTGACAGATCACTGCAAATGAGTGAAGCATGTTCATATTAAAAATGAATTCTAAGACAACCAATTACTCCATAGAGACTACATGCTTTGTAAAGTACAACCTTCCTCAGGCTCAACATGCCCCACATTCATCAGCCCTATGCCTCCACCTACCTACAGTTTTTACGGTTCGTCTACGAAAGAGCAAACCGAAAGTAGAAACAACGGTGATGTTTTTTTGTATATCTTTTAAAGTAGGCATTTTTTAGTCATAAACCAATTAAGAGTTTGTTCTTAGACTTATATTGTAAGAGTGATAAACATTTTAGCTACTACCATTTGTCAGTTTGTGTGTTTTTGAACGAGACCTGAAGGGCATACACATGCTTTGAAATGAAACATTTTAAAGTGCAGTTCACATATTCAATGAATGTTATGGGCTATTCTTAAGTGATATAAAACATATAATATGAGTCTGTTAACTCAACTCGGGCCCTTTGCTTTTCTTAAAAATACTGTTATATTGTTTACCATCCCCCACCCACTTTTGATTTTGCCTGTCAAAACTTAGTATGATGGATCAGGTTCAACAAATCCTTGTCACTTTTATTTGTGAATTTGGACAATTTGCTAGACTTGCTATTATTATTTTCAGTAAGTTTACATGCAATCTAAGGCTCTCAATTTGCTTCAAACCCAGGAGCTTACGCGGCCCCCTTGACCCCCGGCGAAAAGTTCAAGGATTTTTGCTTTCAGCCATTCTCATCCCTGAAAAATGGTCCGCAAATCTAGCTACCTATATGGAAGGCACTTTTTGTCCAGGGGGTATTTCTGAAGACATTTGTCCAGAGTGGGGGGGGGTATTTCGAAAGATGTTTGTCAAGGGGGGTATTTCTGAGGACGTTTGTCCAAGGGGAGTATACTGAAGACATTTGTCCAGGAAGGCTGCATACAATCTCATTAATAAAATGGAAGCATTAGATTATTTTCCGTTCGATGATCGATTGTCATTGTTTAGTTCGATCCTATAATCGATTATAAAATTTGTACTATTATATATAAATGCAACACTACTCATGGCCCTCTTGTTCATGTTTTTAGGTGTTAGATCCTTGCAATGAGACGCTCAAGAAGGCATATGAGATGTACAGTGGATTTATATATAAAGACCTGTCCGTTCAAAGGTACTTGTGTTTTGATTTTCTGTGTCCAATAGAGATGTTTATGTGAGTTACACAAGAATTTCTGAAACATTTCTCAGTTTCAGTACAGTATGAATGGCATTTCAAAATTCATTTTCAAACAAAAGAAAGGAAAGCGTAGATTATGCCAAAACTCGAAAAACACTAATCATACTCATTGTCTGACAGAGTGTGATAGTCCCAGAAATTTGGTCAGACATGGCTAATTTCTGTCAGCTTTTGTCCGATGGTCCGACAGATTTGTCTGAGTCTGAAAGCCCATTCGCAAGCTCAGGAGTTTTGTAAAGAGGCATTTCAGTCATCATGAATCTTATCACGCTTCAGCAGGGCATTTAGTCCAGCTGAACTGGAGGACTTATTCAAGTGCAGTGACATCTAAATTTAGGTTGCAGTTTCCTTCACATGTACTAAACCATTTATTAATAAAGGTAATCCAAATGAGGTATGAAGACTATGGCAACTAAAATAGTTGTATTTTCACAGGCAGGTGTGTGCATACAAGATCACGCATCAGTAGAGGAGATAGGTTTTTAGCATTTGAGGGGAAATTGTGTGAAGATGAGCCAGAAGGGGATGACACTTATATTTTCGAGTTTAACTTTAAAGGAAAGACATATTGGTAAGTCACATTTGCATTATTTTCAATATTCTGATTTGAGTAATAGAAAGAGAACTGGATGTCAAGGGTTTCTATTTTACACGAGTAATTAGATACACAAGACATCCAGTTTTCTTTCTGTTTTGTATCATAGCCAGTTGAAATACAGTCAACAACAGTAGGCGCAACCTTTGTCCCCATAAATAAATTCTATAAGCATTTTATTATCAGCCATGACAGTAAAGTGGTCGAGGTACAGCTATTATGCCAAGATTGCCCTACTGGATAATACTTACAACCCTTAGTTAAACGCCCAAAGCGCGGCGAACACACATCTTAGCATTACGGCCGCTATCATTCATCTGACGTGGTTCCTCTTCTCCATGACGTCATCCTCTCGATCATGGCTCGTGACGGCGCTCTATGTGACGTCGTCTCCACGCCATAGGCCGTGGGGTGGGCTAATAGGCAATTACCCAACCCAGCAATCACAACACTCCCCCCGACTTTATCTAAATAAGTCTGAGACACACTCCGAAGAGAGGAGGAGGTCCACTGGAAATCCAGTAATGGCCACGGATCACCTCTGGGTAGACCAGCACCACCACCAGCCTTTCCTCCTCCCCTAGGTCGATTTCGCATCATCTTTGGTCACAACCCTTAGTTAAACGCCCCAAGCGCGGCGAACACACATCTTATCGTAACGGCCGCTATTATTCCTCTTCTCCATGACGTCATCCTCTTGATGATGGCTCGTGACGGCGCTCTATGTGACAGTGGTTTCCCAATAAAATCTTTGAAATTTGACCATTACATTTTCACTGCTGTAATGTTGAAAACAAAAATATTTTACCACAGTCAGACAGATAGGTTTTGTATTTTATATTATCTTTCCAGTTTTGTATTACTCCCAATTTTTCGAATGCATTGATGATGATGTTGCGAGAGACCTGCTGGAGCTTAAACCTGCAATCACCTACACTACGGAGGTTTAAGAGGCGTTGTTCTTGTTTTAATGTTTCTATGACTTTTCAGGATTGATGCTACAACAGAAGATGGCACGATGGGTCGCTTGGTAAATGATAGTGAAAATCCAAACAGTAAGGTTAAGGTTGATTCAAATGATGGAGTACCTTTCCTGAATATTTATGCAATAAAAGACATTAATGAAGGGGAGGAGATAATGTATAATTATGGACCAGGACCATACCCTTGGAGAATGAAGGTATAATTAATTTTTAAATTTATGGGGGGGGGTATAGATTTGCTCTTGTCTGTCCAAGAGTGCTTGAAGCAGAGTCACAAAGCTTCACAGGATTGTTGGTCAGCATGTGTACATGTGCACCTGGTGTTTCACGTCCAGGTTGTTTCTAAATGTGAGGTATCATTCATAACAGTTTCGATCTCTGTTACTACTGTCATATAGTAATATAACCATGCACATGTACCTGTCTGCATTCAACTTCTCCATTGAATGAGTGAGGAAATTCTATTTTTCCACAGCCCTTTAATGCATCCTGCTTGGTTGCATATTTACCTTGCTTCACAAATACATCTACAGTGGAACTTCATTGACTGGAACTCGCTTTCTTCGAACACCCCGGTTAACTGGAACTCTTCACTAAGTCCAGATTTTTTTCACTCTATAATCTATATTGCTCGGCCACTGGTGATTCGAACACCCCTAGGTCGAACGCTCGAACTGATCAGGGCTTTCATTTGACCCGGGACTACGGGTTTTGACGCTTGTAATTTGCAAATGACATGATTTTGACGCACGATAATTATGCATAGTGTAATCTTGACACTCAATAAAATAACCCAGTGCATCATCTCAACCTGTATTATTCAACTTTCTTTATCCAAACAAACCATAATGATCTCAAAAGAGCAATAAACAATTGATAATTGCCTCTGGGGCCATTACAATCTGATTAGAGTAATCCACTGTGAAGGTGTAAGAATTACGAAACATCGTCGTTACGTAATCTGGCAGCAAACATTTGGGTAATGTATAAAGTTCAATCTTGGGACCGGACATTACAGTAACAACAAAAGTTACGTCCCCTTGCATTTAACTTCATCAAATTCACTCATTTTTATAGTTTGTAACATTTAACTTGCACAGTTTTTGGATAACATTATTTTCGGATATACGTTTTTGAAGCTGTTAAATTAATGAATTGATTGTGTTTCTCTTATTATTAATGCATCCTTATGTATCATAATAAACTGAACAATACAACCATGATATAACTAGTCAAAATAAGTGCAAATGGACTGGAAATTCTGTTACAAATTTTTAGTTGGTTCAAAAGTATTGTCAACCTTATATTTAATATAATTTATAAAATAGACAGATCATTACGGTAACCTATTAACCGCGTAAACATTTTGACTCTTGGAAATTTGGGGTCAAGAGTCAATGACTCTTGGGTTTTGAAACCTAGTGAAAGCCCTGACTGATAATTTGGTCCCTAGAACAAACAATGCGCTGTTATTCTTACCTTTCGATCAAACCATGGGCCGAACAGTATAATTTCTCACCTCCGTGTAGATTGGCGCGTGTTATTCACACATTCGTGACAAGAGTATGCAAACTACAGTATGTTTGATGATCGATAATTAATTTATTTCAATTAATTTAATGTCATACTATCGCAGATTATATTTAGAGTTAAATTTGTCAAATTGTTTGAAAACATGTTTTAGTTTAGACAAATGTTCATTAAACGTAAACAAACACAGAACGAGTAAATTATGACACATCTTATACGACATGTACATAAACTTGCGCTGAAAATGATTAACCAACCAATACTTTCTATGCTATTAAAACCTGCTACATGGTGAAGGACTCGGTAACGGGGGGATAACCATGTCAGCATCAGGGCTTTGATACAGGGCCTTTTTTCCAAAAATTGGGAAGGTGCCTTAGCCTTCATTTTGGGAAATTCAAGCGCGATTTTTTGCCAAATTGGGAAAAGGTAGACTGACTTTCAAAATACATCAATAAACAAAAGGCAGTCAGCATTCTATAACATTTTTAGTTTATTGGCTTCACCAGGATATATTTAACACCAGTAGCCTGCTGAATAATAAATTTCCAAAAAAAAAAAATATATATTTTTTGGGAATTTTTTTCACCAAATTGGGAAAAAAATGATGTTTTTGCAATTGGGAAGCCACCGAAATTTGGCCCTTACTATAGAAGGTAAAAAGGCCCTGTGATATGTGAGTTGAAGTCGCCGCTCTAGTAATAGACCGCGTTAATGTCGTGTGTGTTAAATGGACTTAGCGCCTATTATTGATATGTAGGATGTACTTATATGGTTATGCTTACATTTTAATTTAATGTTATATATTTTATGTTTGATTGTACATGTACAAACATATGTGCTTTATTTGTGACAACCCAGACGAGTTTGAGTCATTGAAGTTCTACTGTATTTAATTTGAATACAAGAGATTGTTACTCACGTCTACACATTATTGCTTCCTACATTTACCACACTTGCATGTGAATTTTATTGTTTTAGAGAAAGAAAAAAAAAGGTATTGTTAATTTGTTACAAATTTCATGTTCTGAATTTGTTCAGCAAGTTTTATAATTTCATGTTCAGGGCTTTCTCTGCCATTTGTCAAATTGTTTTTGTTTTGTTGGGTTTCTTTGCTATTTTAGACAATTTTTCAGTCTTATACAGGCGGGTAGTTTCCTAGCCATCGTTCCTGGAAGTAATCAGTAGTAAACTCCAATCCTCCTACACAAGCTACAAAGTGTTCCAACTGGGGTTCGAACCCATGGACCTCAGAAGTGGGAATTGTTAGCAGTTTCCGAGTCAGAGACTCTAACCACTGCACAGCGGAGGCAGTTATGTCAAAGTCTTTATCCTAATGGCAATAAGAATTTTGTTTTAAGTTTAAATCATGCCAGATTTTGCCAACTTAGTTTGTGATTTGACAAAAAAGTGGACACTTCTAAAAATCCAGGGGAGGTCCTGATTTTCTTGGGGTCTGCTCTATGCATGGGCAGCATTGTATAAGCACATAATTATGATGAAAAGAATTGAAGATACTGAGATTTCTCAGTTATGAGGACTTATGCCTAGGTCCTCACAATGTTACAATTTTTTAGGTACCTTAAGTTTGTTTTCTGGACACCTCTCTCTCTCTGTTACTATTGTTCTAGTGTTATTGTAACTTGACATAAATACATTACAGCATCCACTGCAGGAGTTGAATCTTTAATACCAAAGATTAAGGTGTACTGTGATTGCTATACTTGGGCTATATTCTGGTTAAAGTTTTTGGCAACCTTTGTTGTATCAACCAATCTTACTTTAATTTTTGGCGCCATATAACCTGATACAGTGTTGGTGTGCCGTAAAATCCAACTAAATAAATAAATACTTTAAGTTGACATTAACATGCAAAAGCTTACAAGCAAAAGAGTGAATGGGCTCCACCCATTTGTTTCAGGTGTTTCATACTTGTGGAGTGTTGTAGTTTGATTGAAAGGATTCGTAAACATGAATGCACACAAGCTGTATAAGGATCTTTCTCCATCTTAAGTCCTCAAAATGATGTATGAGTCCTCGAAATGGTGAATGTGTGCATGATATGCTGTGTTTCATAATTGTTCAGAGACAGTGAGCTTTTCTGATCACTCTTCGTCTGATGTCCATCCGTTTGTCTGTCTATCCACAATTTCTTGTCTGCACCATAGCGGCCTCATTTTGTAAGCAACTTTGATCAAACTATACAAAACTTGTATTGGCATGATATGCTTTCATTCTTAGATACTGTGGATGACAATGACGGAACACAGGTTATTGCAGAAGAAATGGAAGCTGCCGATCAAGAGAGCAGTGTGTCTACTCATACCACAAACAGTTCTGAGAACTTGACAGGAGGAGCAGTTGAACCAAACAGTAAGGGAAATTCACTAGTTATTCTAAGGTTCTTTTATGTGTAAGAAAACAGCCAATATAGGCAAGAAATTAACAGATGTACCAATAGGAAGAAAATAAGCTCTAAGTCTTGTGCTAAGGTCCTCATAAATACCAAGCGAGATATCCCTATGATTTATTTTATCCTTTAGTCTTTTTCAGTAGGTGTTATGTTCTATGCTTTCATTCTTAGATACTGTGGATGACAATGACGGAACACAGGTTATTGCAGAAGAAATGGAAGCTGCAGATGAAGAGAGCAGTGTGTCTACTCATACCACAAACAGTTCTGAGAACTTGACAGGAGGAGCAGTTGAACCAAACAGTAAGGGAAATTCACTAGTTATTCTAAGGTTCTTTTATGTGTAAGAAAACAGCCAATATAGGCAAGAAATTAACAGATGTACCAATAGGAAGAAAATAAGCTCTAAGTCTTGTGCTAAGGTCCTCATAAATACCAAGCGAGATATCCCTATGATTTATTTTATCCTTTAGTCTTTTTCAGTAGGTGTTATGTTCTATGCTTTCATTCTTAGATACTGTGGATGACAATGACGGAACACAGGTTATTGCAGAAGAAATGGAAGCTGTGGATGAAGAGAGCAGTGTGTCTACTCATACCACAAACAGTTCTGAGAACTTGACAGGAGGAGCAGTTGAACCAAACAGTAAGGGAAATTCACTAGTTTCTCTAAGGTTTTTTTATGTGTAAGAAAACAGCCAATATAGGCAGTAACATGATATATGTACTAACTGAACCAAGCAATAAGGAAAAGAATTTCTTGTTCCATGGTCCTCATAAATACCGAGTGTGTGTGACCATATAATGACCTCTATTATTAGGCTTTCTTGGCGTGTTTTATGTTCTGTGCTCTCTCTTTTTGAAGTTGATGATGAATATGAAGGAATGATTACCCTTGAATCAGATCAGCCCGATGCAGCCTATATTGAAGGAGTTAAAGAGCTCAAAGGAATTTGTCTGCGTTATATAATTTTGTACATATAAATCAGTAGCATTGTATAAGCACATAATTATGATGAAAGGATTGAAGATACTGAGATTTCTCAGTTATGAGGACTTGTGCCTAGGTCCTCACAATGTTACAATTTTTTAGGTACCTTAGTTTGTTTTCTGGACACCTCTCTCTCTCTCTGTTACTTTTGTTCTAGTGTTATTGTAACTTGACATAAATACATTACAGCATCCACTGCAGGAGTTGAATTTTTAATACCAAAGGTTAAGGTGTACTGTGATTGCTATACTTGGGCTATATTCTGGTTAAAGTTTTTGGCAACCTTTGTTGTATCAACCAATCTTACTTTAATTTTTGGCGCCATATAACCTGATACAGTGTTGGTGCGCTGTAAAATCCAACTAAATAAATAAATACTTTAAGTTGACATTAACATGCATAAGCTTACAAGCAAAAGAGTAAATGGGCTCCACCCATTTGTTTCAGGTGTTTCATACTTGTGGAGTGTTGTAGTTTGATTGAAAGGATTCGTAAACATGAATGCACACAAGCTGTATAAGGATCTTTCTCCATCTTAAGTCCTCAAAATGATGTTTAAGTCCTCGAAATGGTGTATGTGTGCATGATATGCTGTGTTTCATAATTGTTCAGTATATTGTTAGCTCACCTGTCACGTAGTGACAGAGAGAGAGTGAGCTTTTCTGATCACTCTTCATCTGATGTCCATCCTTTTGTCTATCTATCCACAATTTCTCGTCTGCACCATAGCGACCTCATTTTGTAAGCAACTTTGATCAAACTATACAAAACTTGTATTGGCATGATATGCTTTCATTCTTAGATACTGTGGATGACAATGACGGAACACAGGTTATTGCAGAAGAAATGGAAGCTGCCGATGAAGAGAGCAGTGTGTCTACTCATACCACAAACAGTTCTGAGAACTTGACAGGAGGAGCAGTTGAACCAAACAGTAAGGGAAATTCACTAGTTATTCTAAGGTTCTTTTATGTGTAAGAAAACAGCCAATATAGGCAAGAAATTAACAGATGTACCAATAGGAAGAAAATAAGCTCTAAGTCTTGTGCTAAGGTCCTCATAAATACCAAGCGAGATATCCCTATGATTTATTTTATCCTTTAGTCTTTTTCAGTAGGTGTTATGTTCTATGCTTTCATTCTTAGATACTGTGGATGACAATGACGGAACACAGGTTATTGCAGAAGAAATGGAAGCTGTGGATGAAGAGAGCAGTGTGTCTACTCATACCACAAACAGTTCTGAGAACTTGACAGGAGGAGCAGTTGAACCAAACAGTAAGGGAAATTCACTAGTTATTCTTAGGTTCTTTTATGTGTAAGAAAACAGCCAATATAGGCAGTAACATGATATATGTACTAACTGAACCAAGCAATAAGGAAAAGAATTTCTTGTTCAAAGGTCCTCATAAATACCGAGTGTGTGTAACCATATAATGACCTCTATTATTAGGCTTTCTTGGCGTGTTTTATGTTCTGTGCTCTCTCTTTTTGAAGTTGATGATGAATATGAAGGAATGATTACCCTTGAATCAGATCAGCCCGATGCAGCCTATATTGAAGGAGTTAAAGAGCTCAAAGGAATTTGTCTGCGTTATATAATTTTGTACATATAAATCAGTAGCATTGTATAAGCACATAATTATGATGAAAGGATTGAAGATACTGAGATTTCTCAGTTATGAGGACTTATGCCTAGGTCCTCACAATGTTACAATTTTTTAGGTACCTTAAGTTTGTTTTCTGGACACCTCTCTCTCTCTGTTACTATTGTTCTAGTGTTATTGTAACTTGACATAAATACATTACAGCATCCACTGCAGGAGTTGAATCTTTTAATACCAAAGGTTAAGGTGTACTGTGATTGCTATACTTGGGCTATATTCTGGTTAAAGTTTTTGGCAACCTTTGTTGTGTCAATCAATCTTACTTTAATTTGTGGCGCCTAAAACCTGATACAGTGTTGGTGCGCCGTAAATCCAACTAAACAAATAAATACTTTTAAGTTGACATTAACATGCAAAAGCTTACAAGCAAAAGAGTAAATGGGCTCCACCCATTTGTTTCAGGTGTTTCATACTTGTGGAGTGTTGTAGTTTGATTGAAAGGATTCGTAAACATGAATGCACACAAGCTGTATACGGATCTTTCTCCATCTTAAGTCCTCAAAATGATGTATGAGTCCTCGAAATGGTGTATGTGTGCATGATATGCTGTGTTTCATAATTGTTCAGTATATTGTTAGCTCACCTGTCACATAGTGACAGAGTGAGCTTTTCTGATCACTCTTCGTCTGATGTCCATCGGTTTGTCTGTCTATCCACAATTTCTTGTCTGCACCATAGCGGCCTCATTTTGTAAGCAACTTTGATCAAACTATACAAAACTTGTATTGGCATGATATGCTTTCATTCTTAGATACTGTGGATGACAATGACGGAACACAGGTTATTGCAGAAGAAATGGAAGCTGCGGATGAAGAGAGCAGTGTGTCTACTCATACCACAAACAGTTCTGAGAACTTGACAGGAGGAGCAGTTGAACCAAACAGTAAGGGAATTCACTAGTTATTCTAAGGTTCTTTTATGTGTAAGAAAACAGCCAATATAGGCAAGAAATTAACAGATGTACCAATAGGAAGAAAATAAGCTCTAAGTCTTGTGCTAAGGTCCTCATAAATACCAAGCGAGATATCCCTATGATTTATTTTATCCTTTAGTCTTTTTCAGTAGGTGTTATGTTCTATGCTTTCATTCTTAGATACTGTGGATGACAATGACGGAACACAGGTTATTGCAGAAGAAATAGAAGCTGTGGATGAAGAGAGCAGTTTGTCTACTCATACCACAAACAGTTCTGAGAACTTGACAGGAGGAGCAGTTGAACCAAACAGTAAGGGAAATTCACTAGTTATTCTAAGGTTTTTTTATGTGTAAGAAAACAGCCAATATAGGCAAGAAATTAACAGATGTACCAATAGATCCTCATAAATACTGAGCGTGTTTAACCCTATAATGGACTTTATCATTTAGTCTTCTTCTATATGTTTTATGTTTTGTGCTCTCTTTATTTGAAGTTTAGGAACTTAAAAAAAACCGTCATGAAATATTTATCCTTGTGTCGTTATTTCTATCAAATTGTATGATGATGCATTATTAAATCTGAGCAATTTGTATTACTGTTTTTATATTGTTGTGATGGATGTGCAATGTAGAAGAATTTTAATGCTATAGTTCAAACACATTTCAGGGTCATTCATCACATTTTTGTGAAAGCTGTTGCTAAGATTCCAAACCTACATTTTCATGAATTAAGATGATCTGGTTCATTATAATCTTGCAGAGTTATGATGTGCAATCACTTGTTTTTATGTTGAAGCAGGCTGCTACAATAAAAGTATGTTGCATGTCTGAATTAGATTAATAGACCTGCATTATTCATGTTTATGTGTCATGATTAATAAAAAGTTACTTTTATTTCATTTCAGGTAATAGAAATGAGAGGAAAGTTTTTGTATGCTCTGGGTCACAAAAGTTGAAGGTTAGTATTTCTGTGCATAATTTGCATCATCATCTTTGGTGTGAGAAAGGAATCTTTTACTTAGAAAACATCACTATTCATATAGGTTATTTATTTTTTCATAAATATCACCATTTCTTGATCTAAAGCATGATATTAAGAAGCTGCTAGAGATTGTTACAGGGTTGTGATTAGAATGCAGAAGCTTATTTAATGATATATTTCAGAACTTGTTGAAGCACCTTTTGAAGAAATGTGATGCAGGATACCTGTATTTAGACAAGTTTCAGAGAAACACAGCTGTGACACACGTTATAATGCAGACAGGTATAAAAGTTTTTCTTATGCTCCCGAAAGGAGGCATATAGTTTTTGAACTCTCTGTCAGTCTCTCCGCAATTTTTGTGTCCAGTTCATATCTTTGTCATCAATAGAGGGATTTTCAAATAACTTGGCATGAATGTGTACCACAGAAGACGATGTGTTGCGCGCAAGACCCATGTCAATAGCTCAAAGTTCAAGGTCACACTTGGAGGTCAAATTTCGTGAATGTATGCTTATAGTGTATAGATAGTCGTGTCCAGGCTGTAACTTCCTCATGCATTGGAGCATTTTGAGGCACAATTGTTCAACTCTACCATTTGACATGTTTGCCTTGGAGATGTCCAAGCGCTTTGGGGGCATTTGTCACCAACAGTGACAGCTCTTGTTTTTGTATTTAATATGCTCTTTGCAGAATGTTAATTAAGAAATAAAGCTGAAATATATGAAATGCTTTGATCTCATCCACACTCAATATAGCTTAGGTTATTCAATCCATTTGTTGCATGCATGAAGCAAAACAAAAGCTATTGAAAAAATTCAATTTCATTCAGTACTCGCAGATTAGAAAAATCTTATGAACCAAAATGCTTTAGTACTTGGTAGGACTAGGTAGCGTTTTTCAGTTGAACACTGCTGAGCCGTTTTTTTTATCATCATTTACTCCTTGTGATGTAAAAAGTTATTATAGGAAAACCATTATATATCTTCTCTGAACCTTCTTTCAGAACCACCAAGTAGCCGCATATGTGAAAGATCAGCTAAATATCTGTTGGGAATTGCCAAACACTGCTGGGTTTTAGATTGCAGTATTGTTTATGACTCATTAGTAGCCGGTTTCTTCTTAAAGGAGGTGAGAATTTTAGTAATAGATATTGGAGAAGTTCTTTTTATACCCACTCCCACCCCCTTACACTTTATGTTTGGGGGGTATAATGGAATCAGTATGTCTGTCTGTAGAGAAGTCTTGTGGACGTCAAATCTCCAAAACCTTTGGTTTGAATTCAGTGATAAGTTGTGCATGGTCCATGTTTCGGGTCACTAGATCAAAGGTCACAGGGGCCCAAAATAGACTTATATACTGAAAACTTTATAAATCTTTAATGGAAAAGCTATGGCCTTTTAATTAGGGCTACATATACATTTTAGCATACTGATTTTACCTTGACCTTCTGACTTACATTTTATTATTTTGAGCTACAGGCTTCAAATTTTGACCACATGTGCAGTTTCACATACCAAATTGAACTTTGACCTTAAATGTCAAAGTTCAATTAGACCGACGCACAACAAACATCAATCGTCACAAAAGCTCACTGTGTGACAGGTGAGCTTTTGTGACTCTTGATGTTTGTCGTGCGTCGGTCTAATTGAACTTTGACTGGACAGATTAACTTGAAACTTCACAGGGATGTCTAGTGGTCATCTACAAAGATTGTTCAAATCATGGGGTCAAAAATGGCCATGCTGGGGGGGGGGGTCACTTTTCACATAGGCTTACAATTGTATATAAGAAAACTTAGAAAAATCTTCTTCTCCAGAAACCACTAGACCAGAGCTTAGATATTTTGTGTGTGGCATTGTGTAGTGGTCCTCTACAAAGATTGTTCCAATCATGGCCTTGGAGTCAAAAAATAGCCATGCCTGGGGTTCACTTGATTTTACATTGAGTCACATGTATATAGAGAAATGTTGGAAAATCTTTTTCTTTAGAAATATAATGTCTAGAGCTTTGATATTTTGTATGTAGCATCCTCTAGTGGTCCACTACCAAAATAATGCAAATCATGCCCCTAGGTTCTAAAATAGCCCCGCCCCGGGGCTCACTTGTTTTAACATAGACATTGAATTTCTTCTTCAGAACCATTATATGTTATATAAGTAAAGCTACAGCTATGAAACTAAATGACATATTCAAATAATTCTGCATGCAGATTTCATCTTTGACCTTTGTCGACTGGAACCATGATTTTTTTTTAACTGGACCTTAAGTGCAGTGGTACACAGGTGAGCTTGTTTGAGCTACAGGCTTCAAATTTGGACCATATATGTACAATTTCAAATACCAAATAAAACTATGGACTTTGTTGACCTTTACCTTGACCTTCAGGCCTACTTTTTTAACCAGGTATTCAACAGGTTGAAAACCTTGTTTTGTCGCATTTTTTAAGCTCTTTTTGTTTTGTGATTGATGTCAGTCATTGTGATTGTTGTCTGTGGGTATCATTTTGCTTCAAAAACATCAAGTTAAGTATCTTTCCAATCAGCTTAGTTATTCATTCCTGCAAAAAAATTCTAACCAGTTATCAAAATACATTTTGTATTTTGCTTCTGAAGAGCTTTATTTTTAGTTAAATGTATATTTTAGGACAACTACGAGATCAAAGGTGACAAAGTTCACCCAGATGGGAATGGACCTGCATTGTCAAGAATGACTCGAGAGTTAATTTTCAAAAATTTACATGTTCAGCTGGAAGGGAAAGGAGGTGATTTTACAAGAGGTAAAATTAAATTAGATGCACAAATATGTTTGGTAGTTACGGGAATGGAAAATAGTATCCAAGGGTCATTTTTGACCATCAACAGCTTAAGCCTAGTTAGCTATAATAAGACCATAAGCTTGGATATTTTGTACTGTACATAAAGGACACACATCAGGTATTTTGAAATAAAATGCCCCAGAGTTATTTTGGGTAGTCAAAATACCAGTTCGACAATATGATTGATCCAATTTGGCCTTTGATCCTAACAATTATTGCAACATTTTACAATCTACCATCATTTCATTAATGATTAAACTGATCCTTTCTCTAAATATGTGTGACTTACAGGTCCTTGACCATGCTGAATTTTGATCCACATGAACAGTTTTGGAAGCAAATATGAATATTCGTCTGAAGTGGTCTTAGACCCTGGTGTTGATCACCTTTTTAGCTCGACTATTCGAATAGGGGGGCTATTCTAGTGACGTCGGCGTTGGTCAAGTTTCAATTTACTCTTATAACTTCAATATGCCTTGGCCTATCAACTTCAAACTTGGTATGCATATACCTCATAGCATGTTGGTAGTGCTTAGGGATATCAAAGATATTGACTCCAAACTTGAAATACTTGTTCACTATCAAAATCTGCACCAATGAAAACAAGTTACGTACATAACTATGTTTTTATTAATCACAGAATTACCCCCTTTTTAACTTGTTTATTTGTTCAACTTATAATAAATTGGAATATCTTAAATACTATCGAAGTTTCACCTTTCATTCTACTCATGGCTTATGTTATACTATCAAGTACTGATAATAGTTGAGCGTGACAGCTCTTGTTTCAAGTACAAGTATTGGCTTCACTCTAGGAATAGTTGTACTGAAGTGAGCAACATGTACAGACTTAGAAAATCGTTTTGGTTAGCACTTAGCAATATATGTCTTAAGAGGGTAAAATATGGAATTGAAGAGAATGGTGGTTCATTTTCAGAAACTGCAGAAGATATTGTGTGTTCATTAGGAGGACAGATGAGAGAAGACGGGAACAGGGAAACACTCGCTGTTCATCTAGATGAAGAAGGTTTGTTGACAAGCTTTTTGTTGTTGGGTGTTTTTTTTCCAGAAATTTTTATTATAATACTTATGTTGATGCATTTTAGTATATCCATATGCTATAATTTCTTCATGTGCGAGGCCACTTTTCTGTGGTACAACAAGGATGATACTTCCAATTTTTATACGCCTCTCAACGATGTATTATGTGAAACTCCATGGCGGAGGCATTCAAACCAGTGTCTGCACTCTAATTCAAATAATTTTCATCGGATCTTCACCAAACTTGGCCAAAACTTGTAACTGCATGAGACCTAGGTCAAGTTCGAATATCAGCCATGCCGTGTCAAAAACTAGATCACAGGGTCACTTAGTGCATTCAATGAATTTCACCTGTGTCTGCACTCTAATTCAAACAGTTTACATTGGATCTTTACCAAACTTGGTCAGAACTTGTAACTGCATGAGACCTAGGTCAAGTTCGAATATCATCCTCCGAAACCCAGGAGCACAAACACAGCAAAAGATTGCAGACTGGGTTTTATTCAGTCTTTTCATCAGAGACCTATTTCTAATCTCGACGCCCCTAGCATTTACTTAAGCGGAATTCAATCTTTACTAAGTGAAACTGTAATCGATGTGCAAAGGTGATTCATTGCATACCCAATTGTTATAGGTTTACCGGTAAAACAACATTTTAACAAACTCAAAGACAAAGTACTGATACGGATTGGTATACAAGTTGATGTGTTAGTCCTCGAGTTGATGTGTTAGTCCTCGAGTTGATGTGTTAGTCCTCGAGTTGATGTGTTAGTCCTTGTGATGGGAGAATTGCAAAGGTCCTTACTATGTAACTGGTTCTGAAGAAAAGCTTCACACTATTTTACTAACACTTACATTATGAAAAGGGCTATAAATTGTTTACAGCTAATAAGAACATTTAGACTTTGGCAATACAAAAAACACAGACACATGATAAGTCCTCATTATGTGGTAGTGTGTTAGCCTGTCTCAAATTACTTTAAAACTTGTGTCATAGTTCTTTTAGACCGTGGAATAGTTTTTATATTATGAAGCACTTTTATATAAGAGAATACTTTAGTGTAAGTGCTAACATGTACTCTTTGCTGGCAACAGGTCAAAATTGCAGGCTTTTCAACATATATGTGTTGGTTGTCATCATCTTTCAGGTCCTCGTAATGAGAAAAGTACATAAACTAATAAATTATCAGTATGTTCCAGTCTTTACAAGGTTACATAGTTTCTCAACTTGTTGTTTGTTTGCCTGACAGAAGATAAAAGCACAAGAAGACTTAATTGGAACCAAACAAACTTCTCTAAACATTGTAGATTTATATGTATATGACACTTTTATCTAATGAGAGAAGACCTATTTCGGATGTTTTATATGGATAACATTGCTGCCATGAGTGAAAGTCCTAGACCTCATTTTCTTTGCATCAGTGTACAACCTTACAATTTTGCCGCTCTGTTTCAACTCTTAATACTGAAATAGAATAAATACTTGCTTACCGTCTTATCCTTAGTAGGATGAGGAAGTAGTCAACCTTTAACTGAATTTTGTATTACTAGTGTTGCTCTTATTTGACATTGATACATGTCTGAACAATTACCTGACCTGAGCCAAAGGCTCAAGTAGAGTTATTTTATTTTATGATTTCCAGTGAATGATAGTTTTCTCAGTGAAATAAATGTGATAATGTAACAGAAATGACTGGAAGAAGTTCTTCGAAACTGTGGATTATCAATGTTATTTTCACGGTTTTGATAGAACTTCTTCCCGTCGTTTCTGTCAAGATGTATACAGAGGGTGATGAATGCCAGACGCAATAAGGCGATGACGTTGTTAAATGACGTCATTTGGACTATGCTTTCTGATGACGTTTCCCGCAACTTTCAACAGTTTATCGAAACAAATGCAACAAAGTAGAGTTTTAAACATAAAATAAAAAATAAAAATTGTTTTTGTGTAATATCATAATTATATTTCACCTGTGAACACAAAGTAGTTATTTTCACTTTTGGTGCACACTTGGTGAAATATGAATGATATTTCACTGAAACCAACAAATATCCAAATTTATTATTGCTTGAAAACCAACTTCTGTTGTCTGTATGTCCATACTAACCAGGAGTTTGAGAGTGTTTCTCTGTATAAAATCTGTTCCATACAGCTGATATTACGGGCAACATGCACTTGGAAATTTGTCACATAACTAGATTTTTTTATTTTAACAGTTGCTCATATTTGGTTTTAGGTGGCAGACATAACTCATTGGGAAGATACTGGATTTTTGATAGCTTGAGTACATACAGTCTACAGAGTACATATCACTACCTCATCAAGTAAGTCTTATTCTTCACCTATAGTTTTTACAAGAAACTTTGCATGCACGACATGAGCATATCTGGCTTTTTGGTCACATAATTATAGAATGTCCCTGTTATGTTGAAGCATTTTGCCTTCGTCTGTTTCTTCTTTATATCATCTACATGTACATGCTTTTAACAAAACTCATTTAAAGAACTTCATCACATACATTACTGTCTGCTCTTAATGTACCAAAACCGCCTTCGTGGTGCAGTGGTTAGAGTCTATGACTCATAAAGTGCTAACACCTGGCACCTTTGAGGTCCGTGGGTTCGAACCCCTGTTGGAACACTTGATAGTTTGTGTAGGTGAATAGGAGTTTACTACTGGTTACTTCCCCAAACGATGGTAAGGAAACTACCCACCTGTATATGACCGAAAAATTGTTGAAAATAGGCATAGAAAACCCAACAAAACAAACAAACTTAATATACCAAACATTTTTAACCAGGTTTTTTTAGCTCACCTGAGCACGAAGTGCTCAAGGTGAGCTATTGTGATCACCCTGTTGTCCGTCGTCGTCCGTCGTCGTCCGTCATCCGTCGTCAACAATTGGACTGTTAACACTCTAGAAGTCACAATTTTCACTTAATCTTTTTGAAACTTTGTCACAATGTTTGTCTCTATAAAATCTAGGCCAAGTTCGTTAATGGGTCATATGGGGTCAAAAACTAGGTCACTAGGTCAAATAGAAGAAAAAACTTGTTAACACTCTAGAGGTTGCAATTTTCACTTAATCTTTTTGAAACTTTGTCACAATGTTTGTCTCTATAAAATCTAGGCCAAGTTCGTAACTTGGTCATATGGGGTCAAAAACTAGGTCACTAGGTCAAATAGAAGAAAAAACTTGTTAACACTCTAGAGGTTGCAATTTTCACTTAATCTTTTTGAAACTTTGTCACAATGTTTGTCTCTATAAAATCTAGGCCAAGTTCGTTACTGGGTCATATGGGGTCAAAAACTAGGTCACTAGGTCAAATAGAAGAAAAAACTTGTTAACACTCTAGAGGTTGCAATTTTGGCCTGATCTTCCTGAAACCTTGTCACAATGTGTGTCTCTGTGAAATCTAGGCCAAGTTCGCAACCGGGTCATCTTGGGTCAAAAACTAGGTCACTAGGTCAAATCTAAGATAATCTTTGTTAACCCTCTAGATGTCACATTTTTGAGCTAATTTTATTAAAACCAGGTCACAATGTGTGTTGCGGCAATATCTAGGTCAAGTTTGCAACTGGGTCATCTGGGGTTAAAAACTAGGTCACCAGACTTTATCAGAGAAAAACCTTGTTTACACTCTAGAGGTCACATTTTTTAACTATTCTTTATGAAACTAGGTCACAATGTGTGTCTTTGTAATATCTAGGCCATGTTCGCAACTTGGTCATCTGGGGTAAAAAACTAGGTCACCAGGCTTTATCAAAGAGAAACCTTGTTTACACTTCAGACGTCACAATTTTGACTTACTATTTTATGAAACATTGTCACACTGTGTGCCTCTACAAAATCTAGGTCAAGGTAGAAAATGGGTCATCTAGGGTCAAAAACTAGGTCACTAGGCTATGTCAGGTGAGCGCTTTAGGGCCAATGGCCCTCTTGTTTAAAAAAAGAATCCTGGGTATTAGATTGGCGATTTCGGGCGGTTGGGTGGGCGTCAACTATTGATTTCCGGTGGATAACTTAAGTTAGGAATGAGATATCATCATGAAACTTGCTGTGTAGGTTGCTTGTGTGAGTCCTCACTTGGGATTGAAAGTTGGGCTGGTGGGGTCAATGTCAAGGTCACCATTACTAATAATAGGAAAACGGTTTCCGCTCAATTCCTTAAGTTAGGAATGAGATATCATCATGAAACTTGCTGTGTAGGTTGCTTGTGTGAAGACCTTGCTTGGGATGAAAGTGAGGCTGGTGGGGTCAAGGTCATGGTCACCGTTACTAAAGGTAGAAAAACGGTTTCCACTCAATAACTTTAGCCAGAAATAAGATATCATCATGAATCTTGCTGTGTAGGTTGCTTGTGTGAAGACCTTGCTTGGGATTGAGTGGGGCTGGTAGGGTCAAGGTCACAGTACTATAAATAGAAAAACGGTTTTCGCTCAATTACTTAAGTTAGGAATGAGATATCATCATGAAACTTGCTGTGTAAGTTGCTTGTTTGAAGACCACGCTTGGGATTGAAAGTGAGGCTGGTGGGGTCAAGGCTACTGTAACTGGTAATAGAAAAACAGGTTGGGCTTAATAACTTATATTAGGAATGCGATATCTTAATAAAACTTGCTATGTTGGTAGCTTGTTTGAAGCCCCTCTCCCCCGCCCCCTCCTGCTTAGTGGTCACTGTTACTTAAAAAACCTGTTTTTTGTCGCTTTGCGGCGTTCTTGTTTATAATAATACTTTGTGTAATGAACAACATCAGTATACACTGAATACTTTGAAGGATTCATCATTTTGATTACATGTCTTATTTTTTAGAACATCTGAGGAAAATGAGATCAATACTACAGTAACTGATGTGATGTCAGACTCATCTGATTCTTGCCCAGAAGATTCTGATTCTGATTATGTTCCATCTGAAATAAGTGACAGCTCTGAAACTGTTTCAGAGCTAATACCGTCAGAAGTAACAGTTTCAGAGCTAATACCGTCAGAACGAACAGTTTCAGAGCTAATACCGTCAGAACGAACAGTTTCAGAGCTATTACCGTCAGAACGAACAGTTTCAGAGCTAATACCGTCAGAACGAACAGTTTCAGAGCTAATACTGTCAGAAAGAACAGTTTCAGAGCTTATACCGTCAGAACGAACAGTTTCAGAGCTAATACCGTCAGAACGAACAGTTTCAGAGCTAATACCGTCAGAACTAACAGTTGGTAGATGTAAAAGGTCCAGAGATGGTAAGCGAATATGGGACAAGAAGCACTGTTGTGTCTACTGTGAAAAACTTTATCCTAAACTTTCAAGACATTTGGAGCAAAAGCATAAAACAGAAATGGATGTACAAAAAGCTTTGTCGTATGAAAAATTTTCAAAAGAAAGGAAAGAAGCATGGCGGGACTTGATGAATAGAGGAGACTTCCTTTATAATTCTGATGTTCTTAAAAATGGCCAAGGTGAAATCATACCATACAAACGACCACAGAGTCAGGCAAAGGCAACAGATTATGTCCAATGTGAAAGTTGTCTTGGAACTTTCTTAAGAAGTGACTTGTGGAGACATATTAAGAACTGCTCTCAGTACAAGTCCACTGACAAAAAGTCTAAATTTTGTCATCAAATTGCAAGTGCTGCTTTGTTACCAGTGTCGTCAACTGCAAGTGAACAGTTCAGGAAGAAAGTTCTAAACAGTTTGGTAAATGACGATATTTCACTAATAGCGCGAAATGATTCTGACATTGTAGACTTTGGTCAAAGAATGTACCAGAAGCATGGTAGACATTCTCATAAATACCAATACATACGTCAAAAGATGAGGGAATTAGCTCGTTTTTTAAAGGCTGTGAGAGCTGTTGATGCATCAATTGTAAGATTGAGTGATTGCATAGATTCCTTAAAATTCACTGCTTGTGTCACAGCTGTCAAGGATTTGTGTGGCTATGATATAACGACAATGCTGTTTGAAAGGCCATCCCTTGCTTCAAAAGTTGGATCATCCTTACATAAGGTTGCTAGGAAGATAAGGATTGCAGCAGCAAAGACAGGTGATCAAGAGTTAAGACAAAAAGCAAAACGTTTCATCGAAGCTTACACAGAAGAATGGGAGGTAGAAATAGGCCATGCTGCCCTGGAAACTAGAGAACTTACGAAATATAATAAACCTACAAGAATCCCCTTAACTCAAGATTTAAAAGCATTGACAGAGTATCTGCGCAGCAAAGCCAAAAGTCTTACAGAGGTATTTGAGCAGTCAATCAGCACTCAAACGGAATGGAGAGAACTTTGTGAGGTAACACTGGCACAGATTGTCTTATTCAATAAGAGGAGAGCAGGTGAAAGTGAGAGGTTGGAAGTACAGCAGTATATAGATGGAATTCAACATGGAAAAAATTTGCAAGAAGAAGTACTTCTTGCCCTGTCGCCATTTGAAAGAGAATTGGCTGAAATTATCAGTAGAGTTGAAGTAAGAGGGAAACGAGGTAGACGAGTAGCTATTCTATTGCCAGAAAATCTGAAAGAACAGCTGGATATTCTCTATCAAAATAGAGAGAATGGAGGGATATCAGAATCTAACATGTACATGTTTGCTAGAGGCAATGATGCCCAAACCCCTGTGAGAGCAGCTGACGTTTTAAGAAGATTTGCAAATGAATGTGGCGCTACACATCCTGAATTACTGACATCAACTTTGTTCCGCAAACACATTGCAGTTACAGTGCAGATGTTGAATCTTAAGGAAAACGAACTTGATGTGTTAGCTAGATTCCTCGGCCACGACATTCGAGTCCATCGTGAATTCTACCGCCTTCCAGAAGACACTCTGCAGGTTAGTGCATATTAAATTATATTTCTTTCTAGTTTACAGAAGGGGATAGTCATTATCCAGGGGATAGTCATTATCCATCAAAATATTTCTAGTCAATTAGAAATGACCTTATGACTGCCCTTTAAATTAGTCCTCGTACTGTAAGTAAAGTAGGGTGAAAGTTTGAGTTTAAAGTACTATTATGGAATTTAAGCAGGCACTTTTCCAGTTTGGCCAGTTAATGTAGTAGATCATTATACCGAAAGTTTGAAGGGGGTATATAGGAGTCAGCTTGTCGTCATCGGTCCGTTTAAAAAAATTTAACATTAGGCATAACTTCCTCATTCCTTCACCGATTCCTTTCATATTCACACACAGCACACCTTGCGACTAGTACTTCAGATTGCCATATACAAATGTGACCTTGACCGTCAAATTGACCTTTCTCAAGGTCAAATATTGTAAAAAACTTGAACATTGCCCATAACTTCTTCATTCCTTCACCGATTCCTTTCATATTTGCACACAGCACTCCTTGCGACTAGCGCTTTAGATTGCCATATGCAAACCTGACTTTGACTGTCAAATTGACCTTTCTCAAGGTCAAATATTGTAAAAAAATTAACATTGCCCATGACTTCCTCATTCCTTCACCAATTTTTTTCATATTCACACACAATACTTGTCACTAGTACTTCAAATTGCCATAAGCAAACCTGACCTTGACCTTTACATTGACCTTTCTGAAGGTCATATACTTGTGACAAGACGCAGGCGGGGGTATAATTGGCGTCTGTTAGGCGGCAGCTCTAGTTTGTCCTAATGTTGTTGCTTTTATTTTGTTTGTAGGTTGCTAAAGTGAGCAAGCTGCTTCTTGAAATAGAGAAAGGCAACCTGCATGAGTTCAAGGGGAAGAGTCTAGATGAAATACAGATAGATCTGAATGGTAAGTAGTCTGTTATTCCTTAGAGAAGGCTTAAGGCAGAAACTATTGAATGTTTAAGGGAGAAATCAGCTACATGGTGTCAATACTGGATGTATATAAATTATAAACAAGTCTTTAAATAAATATGGATCCAGTTTTAGCATCACCCTAAACGAAAGCTATTAAAACCTTGTTGATGCAAAGATACTAGTTGTATAGGGTGTATCTTCAAACCCTTTTCTGGTGGCACCAGTCCTTTTTAGTTGGTCGTCTCCAAAAAAAAGGTCACAAGTATTGTTATAGCTCTGCTGTTGTCTGAATTTACTTGACAACAACACTTACCATGCACTGACATTTTAATAGATGACTGGTCAAACTTTGCTTCCATGTTTGTCTGTTTATGACAGAATATTCGCTTTTCAATGCCGGCATAGCCTTTATTTTAGAATGCATTAATGTTGTACTTTTTGTAGGTTGTTATATCTGTATTTATCAGACATCTAAAATATTTGAATGGATTTGATTTCTTGCTTGTACAATCTACATGTGTTGGTATAATTGACCACTTAATGATGTAGTTTCTCCATAGTTTGTGGATTTTTTTTATAACATGGCCCTGAAGCTTTAAAAATTGTTAGATGGAATACTGCATTTGTCAGTTCCTTCTTTTCAGGGTAACATACTTTTCTTTTTACCTTGAACTTTAATTGTATTACTTTTTCTGTCCATTCTGTTTATACATTGTACATTTATTTGTCGAGACATCTGTCCGTTCACCAAAATATGCAAATCTCTTAATCCTTAAAATGATGGGAAGCATTTTTATATTGACGAGCAGAGATCAAAGTTCCTGTCATAGATCAGACAACACAGAATACCGGTGAGGGCAGTACCTTTACCAAACTGGATATATAGTCAACATGAAATAATTTTTTTAGGTATGGGTCTATGACCAGTGACTCAGTGTCACAGGTTCATGTATCAAGTTTGTGAGAGAATGATGAATAAATGTCAAATTTATGTACATGTACCTTTCTCTCTTTAGAACCTCTGGAGGAGGAAGATGAAGATGTTGATGAAGATACAACTCCACTAGTTACAACGGATAATGGAGATATAAGTCCAACATCTACAGCCAGTAGTGAATGTGTAACTTCATTTGTTCCTCCAAGTAGCAGTCGAGCAAAAGGAAAAGCGTCAGCAATACGAAAGGCAAGGTCAGGGGCAAAACGTTTACCCTGGAGTGAAAATGAAGAAGCAGCAGTCAGAAGACACCTTGAAAAATATTTCTTCCTGGAACAACTACCAGGAAAACATCAAATTGAAGAGGCAAGAAAGAAGGAACCAATATTACTGAAGAGGCCATGGGACCAGATAAAATTTTTCATAAAGAACAAAAAAATATCCATGAACAGGAAGCTAAGGAAAAATAATAAGTAATTAATGCTGAAGTTCTTTAGTACCTTTTTTTCTGAGCTGTCAAAATGTACCGGTTGTTAGTTGCTATCAGTTTGTATTTGTGATTATAAATTGTTAAGCCAGTTCCCTTTTATTTTAAAAATATGTTTCTTGGTGTTTTGGCTATTACTCAAAAAGTACTCAGATATTTCCTTTATACTTAATATAGATACATGTGTAAATAGGAATGTTAAAACTATGTATTACCCTTTTTAGCTCACCTGTCACAAAGTGACAAGGTGAGCTTTTGTGATCACTCTCTGTCTGTTGTCCGTCCGTCGTCTGTCAACAATTAGCTTGTCTAGACACTAGAGGTCACAATTTTGGCCTAATCTTTATGAAACTTGATCACAATGATCATCTCTAAGGCCAAGTTTGTTAATGGGTCATCTGGGGTCAAAAACTAGGTCACAAGGTCAAATAATAGGAAAACCTTGTCTAGACACTAGAGGTCACAAATTTGACCTAATCTTAATAAAACTTAGTCACAATGTTTATCTCTGAATAATCTAGGTCAAGTTTGTTATTGGGTCTTTTGCTGTCAAAAACTAGGTCACTACGTCAAATCATAGAAAAACCTTGTCTAGACAATATAGGTCACAATTTTGACCTAATTTTTTTGAAACTAGGTCACAACAATCATCTTTACAAAATCTAGGCCAATTTCGTTATTGGGTCATCTGGGGTCAAAAACTAGGTCAGTAGCTTAAATCATATAAAAACCTTGTCTAGACAATAGAGGTCACAATTTTGACCTAATCTTTATGGAACTTGATCACAATGATCAGCTTCAAAATATCTAGGTCAAGTTCGATCTTGGGTCATACATGGTCAAAAACTAGGTCACAAGCTTAAATCGTAGAAAAACTATGTCTAGACTCCCTAGGTTACAGTTTCGACTTAATCATTTTGAAACTTGGTCAATTTGATCATCTCTACACCATCTAAGTAAAATTCCATATTGGGTTACCAGTGGTTAAAAACTAAGTTTACTTTTGGTCACATCATAGAAAAAACGTTGTGTATGCATAAGAAGCTGAATTTTTCACCAGATCTTAGTGAAAATCGGTCAGACTGTTAGTCTAGATATAAGTCATCTGCGAGTCCAGAAATAGGTCAATGGCTCAGCTATAACAGGTGAGCAACCTAGGGCCCTTTGGGCCCTCTTGTTTTATCCTCCCGCTAAAGGCTGGAGGGATATTGTTTTGGTGTTGTCCGTCCATCACACTTTGCATTACCCTTTATCTCCCAGTGCATATTGTGGGGCTCCACTGTAGTCAGTATGATAACCAAGGTATCATAATAAAATGTTCTTCTCTATGCATTGTTACTGTTGCACTATATTTGCCCTTTTTTTACCATTCTAAGGGCCGAAGACCAGTGAGTGATATATTATAAGAAATTACCAGAACTATTTCAAAGCAACGCAAGTTACATCTGCGTAAACACGTCACGTCGCAAGTGTGGTATATCGCAGAATAACCCTACATTAATTTTGTTCAAGACGTATGTAGATTATTCGCAGGTCGTGTTAGAATGCTATATATACATGTATGTTGTTTATTATAAGTTTATAGCAGTTTATTATGCTGACTTGTGATTATTAAAATTGATACAAGTTGATGATGATGGTGGTGTCATTTAAATGAGGGGAGGGGGATATTTTACCATATTTAGTACCTGGCAGAAGGGGGTTGTGTTCATCATTTGTGATACTTCTGTTTTTTCTTAACACTGTATCAAGAAGAGACATTTCAAATTTAATAGTTTACTGTACTTTTAGTGTTAACTTGGCAGTCATGTGACTTATTATCATTTGTTTTTATTTCTCAATACACAATTCATTTGGCATAGAAGCTTGTTTTTAAAAAGGTTCTTAAATTAACTTTATTTCTGCATTGAAATAATTACCTAAAGTCTAAGCAATAAATAGGTATACATCAAAATATAAATTTATATGACTGCCACATTATCGTCAAAATACTGTAGGTAATAGTTATAAGAAAAATAAATTACATATAAGAAAAATAAATTACATAAAAGAACTGTCTTTTTGTTTATTGATAAGACCAACCTGATGTCTGTTGCAGAAATTTTTATTTGAAATAGTCGCATATAGTAATGGAAAGAGGTTAGAGTCTCTGACTTGGAAACTGCTAACACTTCCCACTTCTGAGGTCCGTGGGTTCGAACCCCAGTTGGAACACTTGGTAGTTTGTGTAGGAGGATTGGAGTTTACTACTAATTACTTCCCAGGAACGATGGTTAGGAAACTACCCGCCTGTATATGACTGAAGAATTGTCGAAAAGAGGCTTAAAGTCCAACAAAACAAATATCTTTAGATATTCATCATCATCAGAGTTTTGATGAACGTGCAGGTTAAGGGGCAATGTCCACATCAGTGAGCCATCTTCCTGGCAGCTGGCTTGCTGCATGCATGGCAGCTGTTATACCTGATCTTCAGGGGTCTACACTAGAAGAGAGCAAACGTGACTTTCAGGGGTCTACACTAGAAGAGAGCAAACGTGACTGGCTTGTTGGTACAAGTACTGGTCTAGTGCTAGTGATAATGCATATTTGCATTCATCTTGTATCCTGCATCTGATTTTACATTCACAAGGAGAAAAACACTGTTGGCACAAAACAGGTCATAGTAATAACTGACCAGCCTAAAACACTGGTGCAAAATATGTATCGTGAAGCATCATCTGCAAATTAAGGTCCTCAAAGTGATACTCTGTGTCCAAGTCCTTATTATGATGGAAAATGTGCAAATGAAGGTCCTCAAATTGATACACTTTGTCCAGGTCCTTATTATGATGGAAAAATATGAAATGTGTGAAATATGCAAATGAAGGTCCTCAAATTGATACACTTTGTCCAGGTCCTTATTATGATGGAAAATATGAAAAGTGTTTAATATGCAAATTAAGGTCCTCGCATTGATACACTATATCCAAAGTTCTCACGATGGTGTAAATTGTCTAACTTGTGTTTAATATGCAAATGAAGGTCCTCGTATTGTAGTCCTCATAAAGATACCAACAGTAGAGAAGTCATCAGTTTGATTTATGGCGTTCCTGTTATATATACAGGCAATTTTGATAGTGTAGTGTATATTTAAGCTAAATTTATATATGCACATGAGTCTGTGAGGTCCTAAAGTGATTCCTTAACATAGTCCTCTTAACGTGGCAAATTGTCATAGTCCCCAAAACGTCACCTATACAAACGTGTGTGAGTGTGCGTGTGACAGCACATTTATAAGATTATACAGCTCACCTAACTTGACGATTTATTATGTACCGTGTAATCAAAGAAGTGGAATAAAAGTTAATATAAAATATTAAATCATCCTTTATTGATAAACTGTCGTACTTGTTTTTATTAAGGTACCACATTTACATTGTTATGAAACATATGCAAAACATGTCAAAGCAAAGTAACGACAACGTGTTCATTTTTCTTCTTTCATATATTTGATACATTTATATTCTTTTCTTCACAGACATAGTCTTAGGAATTTTAGTACAAGTCTAGAATTACACGCTAGATTTTAATCGTTAGTAATAACGAAACTAAGATTTTCTTACACATGTAACCCATTCTTATAATTTTGTTTACCTGCGTGAACATTTCCGTCAGTATAATCATACTTATATTAGTATACATCGACAAAATAATGCTGATATTGTTTATAAAAACGGAACATAACAGAATTTCATAAGCATAAATTAAGCACACATTCATATCCAAAAAAACAAAATACAACTTGAAATATTAATGTCTATTTTAAAAGTATACTTCATATCGACTGCGTACGCTATCGAAGTCATTATTGATAACTGAGCATAACCCGCAGTAGCTAAATCCGCAGTACACATTCAACACTGTAGTATTTATACCACGCGCAGTGTACAAAATGTCGCCGAGGTAAACTGTCGATAGATTGAAGTTTAACACTTGAAAATAAGATTATTTTTCGCACATACACAGGTATTTCGATTAATTTTGATTAAATTGAGTAAAAGTAAAGCCAACTGGGCCATTTTTGGCCGAAATCGGACGATTTTTGAAAAAGTTAAACTTGTCGATGTCCGTGCTTATTTGAATGCTATCGATTCTAGGCTCTTGTGTATTGTACCCATACTAAAACTGTCATACAATGCATGTGAGCTAGAGATCTAGTCTAACATCTCATTCTGCTCACACATGACCAAATCAGACAACATTTATATTACCATCTTTTGTCGAAAACGGATGAAATCAAATGAAATTATTTGGATTTTGTTCAAGACAAACTGAACTTTGAAAGGTTGATGGAGTTCTGTGATTGTTCATCAGGTAATTTGAGCTTTCAATTAGTTTATACTAACTTAGTAACAAAGCCATAAATTTTCGAGCAGGTAAAATAAAAATTTGGGCAGGTAAAATAGCTTTAGTGGCTGCCCAAAGGGCAGTATAGTATCAAAAATAAGCTTGAGCCCTGTTGTATGGAGATAGTGTAGGCTATGTGACCAGTCTCTTATCAGGATACAGTAGGTCAATTGGTTAGGGGTCTATGGAGTAAAGGGTTAAACGCAACATTATGTTATATTTATAAATTTTGCACTCTCTTACACTGCCAATAGCAGTATTTTACCACACCCTACATTTTGGCATTTTTAAGCATTTAACATTCCTACATGACATACAGAAAGCTTAAGATTGTACATACCCACAATGATTACATCTATTTCTTCTGTATTGTTCTTCTGGGTAGGGGCACAGTTTTATGTTCCCCATAACTGGTGCTTAAACATTCTCTGTCGGAACTAACTGAACTAAAAGTCCGGTCTGACCATAATTATTTTACACATGACCTCACCCATGTCTTGTACACAAATTCACACATGACCTCACCCATGTCTTGTACACAAATTCACACATGACCTCACCTATGTCTTGTACACAAATTCACACATGACCTCACCCATGTCTTGTACACAAATTCACACATGACCACACCCATGTCTTGTACACAAATTCACAGACTTATTTCAACTTGTTTACACACTTTCTGCCAGCTTTACACTCCATACTTAACTCCCAAACAGTTTAACAACGTGTTCAATACTGTAACCTGGCAAGAAAATATTTCTCCATATTTATAAATAAATGATAACAATAACTTGAATTTAAATGTGTCCTCTTCATTGTCTATTACACGATTCTTTGCAAAAGTCCAACAGCATCAAACAATTACTTACACTTTTGTCTTAACCTATATTTTGTACCATATTCTTTATTATTTCCATGGATAAAAAACATTTAACCTCAATCAAACATCCTAACCAAACTTCATCTCTAACCACCAGCTTTCTTCCCAGCTATATGATTCCCCCTCACACTCCTGCCACATTCATACAAATACAGCCTCACTTTCAACAACCAATCAAAATCTTCTAATAAAACATTAACAGGCGTCCCTAAAAATTTACAACCACTTACAAGGTGCCCCTTCATTACAACTTAAACTAAAGGTCAAATATAATTAACGCATACTTGTTATCTTCTTTCATCTGAATTAGGACAGACTGTTCAACATGATAAGGAACCATTTGTTTCAATCCTGCATTGCAGACATCGGATGTATGCCAACATTGGGTGAATGGCATTAATGAATCAACAGATCAAAACTGATATCAGTAATACCTTTCCACTATGTTCATACTTAACTTCTCCTAATTACGTAATCCATATACAGTGCTCCCCAGTTAAGCTGCGTATTTGCATATTTCACTCAAATAAAAACATGGAAAACTTTGAACATACACAATGTATGTATTAAGACTAAAATGTCTCATCTAAGAAGTAAAATGTCAGACATCTGCATTTGAGAGTCCTGCCCCCATTTTATGGAGATAAGACAACAAAATTGTAAAATGATGATGAATGAACTGATCATGCATTCATATGACCTTTAACCTCACAGTTCTGTAAAATTCCACTGACCCCTTGTACCTGTATGTATTGGGGGAATTCCTGCCAATTATCAGTCCATACAAGACAATAGTATAGAACTGCAGCAAGCTTGTGTTTGTTCACTTGTGATACAAAGTCAAAACTTTGGTAGACAGTCCTACATCTATGTCCAAGAAATCCATCAAAATGATGTTGAATAGAAAGTGAACTTATCTTCTGCACCACGTAGGATCACCATATTTTCAAATTAAACTGTCACTCCAATTATATTATGTTAGTTGATAGATACCAAATGTTTTGTTTTCGCCATTCATAGGTGATAATTGTTGCATGAAGATATTAATAGTAAATACACAATACTAATCCAGGAATGTGTCTATTTAGTTAATTATGTGTGTGTTTTTTATAAAGAGGAATACAAAATTCAATTTCATTTTTATGTTAACAGTGGAATTACATCACAAAGTACTGCATATGAAATTAGGTGTATATAAAAGACAGAATAATTGAACAGAAAAAACTACCACTTCCATGTTTTTAAAAAATAACTAATTGCAAGATTGGAATATTTTATAAATCATATGCAAAATTAATTAGATATTCAAATATACATTGAAAGTCAGGAAAAAGACATGAACTATAAATGCATTATTATTCATATTTCTATCTTCCAATCTCACTTTGTTTTATATATTGGAAAACAGATTAAACGCTCAATGGGCCAATTTTTCTACAACATTTGAAGAATAACCAAAAAAATATTAGAAAAAATTAATCCTAAAGAAAATGAAGGATAGATTAATTAATTGAAAGCGCTTATTGTCCAGCAACAAACATTACATTCATATTGTCAAATTGTAGAAATACTTTTAACCAGTCTGTTGTTTAGCCCCTGAATTTCCATTATCACATCTCCTTAATCAGCCTGAAGTCAATCAGGGGTCAATATGGCTAGATTCATAGAATGCAACAAATTCATTTTTAGCTGGGCTTTTAATCACCATCTGATAAGCCCAAATATAAACAACTGAAGAGGATTCTCAATGTGGTATGTAGGTATGTGTCAAGGTGGAAAGCTAAGATAAGGAAGATCAGTAACATACCATGAAGAAATAAGGGCTATTAAGGGTCACACCAGAGTTAGAATAACAACCCCATGCAGAGTAATTAATTAGATAAACATGTCACTGATTTCTAAGATTTCTTGGCTAATGAGGGGCTATACTACAGACAGGGGCTATACTACAGACAGGGGCTATACTACAGACAGGGGCTATACTACAGACAGGGGATATACTACAGACAGGGGATATACTACAGACAGGGGCTACCAGCATGTGTATGAAATAGTTGCCCAAGTACTGTAATAAAAATGTTGCATTTTTCACAAAATCACCATATTCAAGTATTATAATTGTCACTCTGATTATTAAGTCGGGTATAAACATTGTATATATTTACATATAACAATGTGTCTTTTGATTGATGACTCGTGGTCAAGTGTAAATATACATTTTATATTTATTTCTGTTTTAGAAAAAGATGTTAAAATACTGTTTGAAAATTATGAAGATATTTGAAAATTTTCTATACTAGCATCACAATTTGCCTATCTGTGTATATATTGTCCCAGGCATCATTTAAGCAACTATTTGGACATTTAATTGCATGACCAGATATTACATTATTAATACAGGGGTAGTTCTCACAACTACAATATTTACCTCCCTTGTTTTGAATTGCCGGCCATTTTGATAGGCAAATTTCCTAAAAAGATTATAGGGAATATAATGTAAATGCTGAAAAACTAATCCAATATAAAAAAGATAACTTATTCTTTATGCTCATGTGGGCATTTGGCTCAGTAAGTTGAAGAAAAAGTGATTGTCACATGGAAATTCTCAATTTTCACATATTTGGAAATTACTCCTATAAGGGCATATCAGTTTTGCCTATCAAAATGGCCGATACAAGGGAGGTAAATATTGTAGATGTGGGAATTATGAATTGGTAAAGCTATAAACATTTGCATAAACAAATTCTTAAAATTTTGGCAATATTAGTGAAATATTAAAAATGCTGGTGATATCAATTGTAGGACACACTTCTAAACTTTACTGTTTATAGATGTCAGATTGTGACTGCAAATATTGATTGGTTGTATATTGGAGTCCCACTGGGCCAGACACTGTGAAATGCTGATTAGGGATCTGGACAGGATATACTTCTAGATAGTGCACACAGGGGGGGCAATACTGTTTATTGCATAACATTATATAATGTGTCCAACCTTATATTGTCTCCTGTTGATTTATCCACACCAAGGCTTTTCTAAAGGAGCAATGTGTATAGTATAGCAATTTTGCACTATTCACATTGTTGGAATGTCAATAAGGCATTGTTATCATTACATTATGATTCTTTCCAATACTCAGTGGGGCTCAGGTGGCCGGAAATGTATTCCCTGATTAACAGGGTTGACAAATCAAGGGGTTACAGCCAGATCCCTGATTAACAGGGTTGACAAATCGAGGGGTTACAGCCAGATCATGCTGAGGGGTTACAGCCAGATCATGCTGAGGGTTTACAGCCAGATCACGCCGAGGGGTTACAGCCAGATCACGCCGAGGGGTTACAGCCAGATCACGCCGAGGGGTTACAGCCAGATCACGCCGAGGGGTTACAGCCAGATCACGCCGAGGGGTTACAGCCAGATCACGCTATCTGCATATTTCATGAGAGAATATTACCAAGGTTCTTCTTGGTATAATTATAAAATGTAGATTGCTTATGGGTTACTTTTAACAAACACATATTATAAAAATTCAAATTATAATTAAATGGTGTTTTTGATGCATTAATTTGTTTAGACTCTGAATCATTGTTATATTCTACAGCTTTAACCATGCCATACAACTATGTAACTTGATAGCACTAACTGACAGGCAGTATTTAGCAGCCTGATGACAACCTGGTGCCTGCTATACTGCACTTGTTTATCTAAGCTCAGCCTCTGAAACTATTTATCTGTCATTTCTAGTGTATTTAAATGTCAAACTGCTCTACACTGAGAAGAGATTTATTGGATGTAACAATATTTTTCTCTCTTTTTAGATCATATTTCAATAGCAGTAATTGGCAGGAACAATGTGATGTTTTCATGAATGCTTATTTATACCAGAAAAAGGTTAAATGGTTAATAATCTGAATTGTCACAAATGCTATCACAACATTGAATCATGTTCAAGTTTGAAAATACTATAATTATAAAACAACAGGGTGTTTTGGCACAAACAATATAGGAAATTTTATGAAGTAGAGTGTGGATTTTAATATTTATCTGGGCAAAATATTGAATTTTAGATAAAACAATGATACATAACAAATAACAGACATTCTAGTTGTTCATGTAGAACCAATTTCAACAAACTAGTTGTCAACACTGTCTTTTGGTATTACTGTTTATGAGGTCGCCCGTCGCCACGCACATTTTATAATGCACTTTATGGTATTTTGGTCGACCCAGTATGTCCCCTGCACACCATAAATAGACTTTTTGAAACCGAAGGGGGAAATTTACCTGCCAGTATAGCAGTATAGATCAAACAGACAATTTTTGAAGCCAAAGACGGTTACTGCACAGTGCCAATGAGACCTATCGTACAGTTACCATTTTCCTGGCACCTAACCAGTACTTTCCTGGAATCTACCCAGTACTTTCCTGGTTAAATGCCAGTACTATGTTAGGTGGGAAACACTGAAAAGTATTTCTGTTTTATCCGGCGAGACGAGGGATCGAACCCACGACCTTCGGATTCGTAGTCAGCAGCGTTAACCACTGAGCCACAGGGCCACCACTTCAACTTCTACGATATATTTACAAGGTTAAAGAACATAATTGACCCTTCCTCATTCGCACTGTAGCCACACGCACCTTAGCAACAGGTGCTCGTTGTAACTAAGTTAGACAAGCGCTTTACAAAATGGCGACCGACAATAATAAACATAATGTAATTTTTGAGAGTCTTCCGAGCGATTTTACATTGAATTATCTTTGTGATCAAACTTTGACTCTGCATTTTAAGCCTGTCTGGTTTACTGATGAGAAATTAGTACTCAAAACCGTCTGTGACAGACCAAAAATGATCAAAGAAAAATCAACATCATAGCTAAGCGTCTTGTTGGAATGGACATATTTTATACTACAGCCACAAATAAATGCACAAAATTGACATATTTTGGATAATATAAGGATAATTTGTAATGTCTATTATAATCTGACATCAAAAATATTTGTTAAAAGTCCATGTGGTAAATATTTTGTTTTGAAATTGACAAAATAGTCTGTTTAATAAATAATTTAGAGAGTGGACAGACATTACAATATTAGGATTATTTCTCAAATCATCAATAAATCATTCAACACATATTTCTAAACATTCAAGAAATTATGCCTTAAAGAAACAAGGCCAGTTTTGGCTTGGACAAATTATATAATATTACGCAATAGGCCTAAACAATATTGTCCCCTGTGTGCACTATCTAGATATCAATCTTGTCCAGACCCATAATCAGCATTTCTCTTTGTCTGCCCCAGTTGGAATCCAATATACATCCAATCAGTGCTTCCTGTCATCATCTGACACATATTACAGTACAGTTATGAAGTGTCAAATATTTCTATAGACTTTTACTAAAATACCACTGATCAGGTCTGTGTTGAATGTTATAAAATGTGTATATTATTTTAGAACTTCATTCAACATTGGTGTGATTGTTAGGGTTTAAACACGATATATTACTAATTTCTGCCCTATCATGAACTGTAAACATCAGTGTAAATGAAATAATGAAGAAATCAGAACTTTTCTAACTCTTGTAAATTACGTTTGAAAGAAATACTCAACAGTGAGTAACCAATACCAGTAAATCACCTGTATTTTCATTTTTCACTAGTATTAACAAAAATAATTTATCTGCATATATGTTTATGGCTATACTATCTTCTAATCTCAATATTTATTGATGTTATAATTGATTATGGGCATTTTTTGTTTTACAAACTAGGCCTTTATAACTTATTTATAAAGTAATGTCCGCCCTAATCAATAATTACCTAAATGCTGGTAAAAGTCAAATATTGTAGTTTATCAAAATAATAATAATGTTCATTCAACACGCAGATATATTGACCATATCAGACATTATATAAATTGCAACTTATTAAAACCAGAAGATGAGAAGGACAGTTTGGTGAAATAAACCTTCACTGCTTTCTAAATATTGATTCGAATGACATAATTAATCAAGAATTTAGCTGTGTAAATCAGTGTAAAATTATTTAACAGTTTGTTGTTGCTTGCATATAATTATGTAAAACATACATATTTTAAGTTGTTACATTTTGTTTCTTTACCTTCCATAGGTTATGCTTTTCATTTAAATGTCTAATGTCTGCCCCCTCCCAGTAACGCCGATATAAATAAATATTTCAATTGTTCTAGTCTCTCCGGATATTTGCTGTCCGAATAACACAATCCGTAGCTGCATCTTTTCACCATTGTCACATATTAACATAATATAATATAATCACAATGCTATCATCATCAGAAATCTATTAAACCTTATTTTTTATTGCGCTATAATCTCTTCCTGTTTGTCCAAGGTTTGTCTAAGGTAAGCCAGCTGCTAGGAGTGTGTCGAAATCCCGTTATCTGATTGGCCAATCGGCCTGTCAATCAAATATCTGAGGAAGGGTCAATTCTTGCAATGAAAAGAAAATGGCATCAACACTATGTAAGGTGCAGAACAAATAAAGAGTATACATGACATGCAAACAAATAAAATTCACAGCACCCACCAATGGACAGGATTGGGATGGCTTCATCACATGAACAACTGCATGGTATCATTCAAACATTGGGATGGCTTCATCACATGAACAACTGCGTGGTATCATTCAAACATTGGGATGGCTTCATCACATGAACAACTGCGTGGTATCATTCAAACATTGGGATGGCTTCATCACATGAACAACTGGGTGGTATCATTCAAACATTGGGATGGCTTCATCACATGAACAACTGCGTGGTATCATTCAAACATTGGGATGACTTCATCACATGAACAACTGCGTGGTATCATTCAAACACTGGACAGAACGTATGCCAACAAGCACGACAGTACGTCGTGTCAGAGATAAAGCTGGAGCACCCACCAATGGACAGGATTGGGGTGGCTTCATCACATGAACAACTGCATGGTATCATTCAAAGAAGTACATTCTGGGAGAGTGTGTTTGATAAGCTTTATGCTTACGCAAGAAATGTACAAATTGTGGTTCAGGAAAGTGACAGTGACAGTGGCTGTGAATCAGAGGATTATTAGACAATATTAGACAATGTGTGTTATTTTTGTGGTGTGTTTTATTGTTGTTTGGTTTGATTAGTTAGTTTTTACATTTTGTGCATGCCTTGAATATTACTTATAAATATGCTTTCAAGAAATTCAATTGTTTCATATTATTAAATAAGTATACGGTTTAGTGTTACACGTATAACAAAAGTATTGAATCATACATTCATAAATGGGTTTTTCCATAACAATTATTGTTTTTGTAATTACTATATGTGCAACTCATATCTAAATCATATAGATTACGTCTAAGAATCTTCATTGTATGTATATTCTGGTGTCATTAGGAGAGTGATGTAACACAATGATATTGCAGGTAGCAAATTCAAGTAATTGATAATCTTGATTAGGTCTATTGATGCTAATTAGCAATTACATCTCTGCTACACATTGAAGTAAATTTGTAATTATCTAATACTTACCCAATACACACTTGTTACTGAAACAAGGCTAATTAGCATTCATTACTACTAATTAGCATTGATTGTTTTGTTTACAAACATTTTACACTTGGTCAGTATGCATTAATTACTTAACACCTACATAATAATGCTTTGACTTAATCAACTGACTCTTGCCTTAAGTAGGTTGATGATAATTTTATAGCAGTCGGTCAAATGTTGACATTTGTCAGAATGCATTAATTACTTAACACCTGCATAATAATGCTTTGACTAATCAATTGACTTTTGCCTTAAGTATGTTAATGATGATTTTATAGCGGTCAGTCAATGTGGAATATCCATTAGGACTCAGAGACAATGGATGTTAATTACGGTGTTGTTTTCATGTTGATGTCCTAATAGAAATGACAGGTATCTAATGGTCATTTTGATTGACTTGTTTTGAAGTTTATTGTACATATTGAATAGTAATTATAAACATTTTATTGAAATGCATTTCCAGTGAAAAGTATAAATACCCAGCGAAAAACTTAGAGAATGAGATTAGTTTTGAGAGCGAGAGGGCTATGTTGAACTTGGGTTGTAAGATGGGGTTTTTAAGTTGACAGTATTTTAGAGCTAATAAGTTGTTACGAATTGAACATGGGACTTTGGCATTTTAAAGAGCTGGCGTATTTATACTTTGATTTGTTTTAACATTTGGGTTGATCGTTTAGACTTGTGAAATAAATTTGTGTGGAACCAACGAGCCGTCTTCATTATCTATGAAACCCGCATGAGGCGTGTGGTGTTACACAATCATGGTAGACATGAGGCGTGTGGTGTTACACAATCATGGTAGACATGAGGCATGTGGTGTTACACAATCATGGTAGACATGAGGCATGTGGTGTTACACAATCATGGTAGACATGAGGCATGTGGTATTACACAATCATGGTAGACATGAGGCGTGTGGTGTTACACAATCATGGTAGACACGAGGCATGTGGTGTTACACAATCATGGTAGACACGAGGCATGTGGTGTTACACAATCATGGTAGACATGAGGCGTGTGGTGTTACACAATCATGGTAGACATGAGGCATGTGGTGTTACACAATCATGGTAGACACGAGGCATGTGGTGTTACACAATCATGGTAGACATGAGGCATGTGGTGTTACACAATCATGGTAGACATGAGGCATGTGGTGTTACACAATCATGGTAGACATGAGGTGTGTGGTGTTACACAATCATGGTAGACATGAGGCGTGTGGTATTACACAATCATGGTAGACATGAGGCATGTGGTGTTACACAATCATGGTAGACATGAGGCATGTGGTGTTACACAATCATGGTAGACATGAGGCGTGTGGTGTTACACAATCATGGTAGACATGAGGCGTGTGGTATTACACAATCATGGTAGACATGAGGCATGTGGTATTACACAATCATGGTAGACATGAGGCATGTGGTATTACACAATCATGGTAGACATGAGGCGTGTGGTGTTACACAATCATGGTAGACATGAGGCGTGTGGTGTTACACAATCATGGTAGACATGAGGCATGTGGTGTTACACAATCATGGTAGACACGAGGCATGTGGTGTTACACAATCATGGTAGACAAAGGGTTCCTCATATCGGAATTAACGACACCTAGAGTGTTCCATTCAAGAGGAAAAAAAATGTTTTTGACGGATGAAGCGGAAGCCACTAAAGCCATCGCCAATGTGAAGAGGGAAATGGAGAGAATCAAAACCTTCAGGGAACAATGCCGATAACAATGTCAACACAGGCAACCAAGATATGGAAAATTGTGTTGTAAAAAACGTTAATGAACATTTAATAAATATGTCACTGGATTTTCTTATCTATATGTATATAAAAATCTGACTTTCCTTTTCAATGCATAGAAGATTCTCTTAAAGCAATAAATGCATTTGCTTTTTTAACTGTCATGTAATAGGACAGTTTCTATTGGATCTTTGATTCCCACAGCCGAAGCGACTATGGTATGTCACATCCTGAAGGTAGAGCTGTGTTGACTCAACACACAAATGCCACTAACCCAGCTAAGATATGTTATTGCTTTAGAGTTTCAAAAGCGTTTCCTGATGATACTGAGCGATATCAGGCATGAGTTGGCCGACTTGAAGCGGCAGTCAGTCCTCAATAGCCTGTCTGTGGACTCCTGAAGTAGACATCTTGCCAGCAGAAACTTTGGACGACTTCCAAGAGTTGGATGACAGGTGTTCAAACACCCAGGAAAGGAAGAAACTGGTATGGCTTAAAATAAAAAATGATGGTATTGAATAAGTAGACCTTTACAGCGAAATTGTTTTTTAAGTCATTTCGCTGAAAAAAAAAATGTTTAGTCAGTCTGAGTCTTGTAAAAAAATGTTTAAAACAAACCCTATGATTTGGCAATGTACGAACAATATGTGTTACGTATATACAGTTCGCCGCATATAGTTTGTAGACGACCTGTATGAGGTATTACAGGACACTTTAAGGGTAACCCCTTTAAGACTGTTTTCACACCTAGAAGGTCAAATATTCATCTGCTGTGGGATCCGTGTCCATGTTTGTAACCAATGGACATTTTAGCGAAAAAAACCAGGTTATTATGATAGCCATGGCTTCGTTGTCGGAGTCGGCGTTTAACCATTGTTATAACGCAACAATCGTTCAACATATTCATTTTCATTTGCCATAATTTAAATTATACACGGATATAAGCACATGACCGACAAATTTTGATGCGGTCCGACGATTTCTGAACAGAAATCAGTCCGACTGTCCAGCTTTTTTTATTCCCGCTAACCGGGTTTTAGCATTAACTTAAGGCCTGGGAACCGGGTTTTAGCATGAATGTGTTAGGAAAACGTTACACGCGTTTTCATTGGTCGCTTTCGGCACAGTGCCCGTAGAAAAACCAATCGCTGTGCATGTTACATACTGCAAGTTGTTCGCGCGTCGTTAAAATTTTACGATGGTGCCACGCTGTTTTTACTTTGTTTTTGTTCCATCTGTTTCGGTCTGACAGATTTTCTTTCGGTCTGACAGATTTTCTTTTGGTCTGACAGATTTATGTGTCTTGTCATACCGAATGTCGGACACTTTTTTTTAACTTTCAGGAAGTCTGGACAGACGGTGGATCATTTATTGAATCGTCATACATGATACTGGTTTACATAGAATATATTTCTCTGAAATAAACTCTACTTCTGTGGAATATAACTATACATCTTTAAAATGTAACTGAAGTAATTATTTTGTTTAATTTTGCAGAACCAAAAAACAAGCATCTCTTGGCTGCTTGTCGCAGTCGAAGTACGACGTTATCGTATCAAGACTGAAAGAGGAGTTCAAGGTTCCAGAACGGGAAAGGACCCCTATCCAGAGGAAGGCACTCTCCTTATTACGGAAACGGAGGGCAGACTTCAAGCTTGACGTAGATGTCAGTTATTATGTCACGGCAAAGAAGTAATTCCATCTGAAAGATTGCCTGCATTAGTTAAGAAATCATTTATGGAGAGTCAGGGATGCAGACCACGAACATTGTACAATAAGATGAAAGAAAAATACACTGGGTTTAGTATAGGTAAAATCGCTGACGTTCTTGCAAGAGGCGAATACTTAGGCAATTCCCTAAATTTGTTAACAAACCAGTACCAAAAACAGTGACATGTAACAAGCCAGGACATCGTTGGCAAATAGACATAATTAACATGGCAAATTGGGAAGTGAAGTATCGAAATGAGAATTACAAGTACATACTTCAAATCGTCGATATATATTCACTATGTATGATGCCTCAGCCATTGAAAAGTAAGAAGTCAATTGAAATTGCCATAGTTCTAGAAAAGGTTATTCTTGAGCATGGAGCTCCTGTTGAAATACAGTGTGACAACGGAAAAGATTTCCAGGGACCAGCTATGAAAAAACTATTTGACAAAGGATCAGTTTTGCTTGCACGAACCGGAGTGGTTTTAACTGGGTTGAAAGTCTACCAAAAACAGCCCATGAAATCAACACAAGTATTATGCTGTAAAATATGATAAAATTGCATAAAAAATGTTTGTAAGATATTCTTATTATTAATTTAAAATGAAATGACATCATGATTTTGTTAGACAAAACCAGACTCTATATTTTGACATTGTTTGTTTAAGTTATTACAACTTCATAAACCAGTTGATTATAATGGTGTTAACATTTTTGTATTTTAGCGCAATTCTTTTGATATTAAGAAACCTACATTTATTTTCATTTAAAACTATTTAAACCATAATTTATCTGGCATAATTCTCATGTCTCAACTTCCTTTCATCCGTATGGAGGTGCAAAGCCATGTTTGCATAATTGTGATTAGGTGCGAATAATTTTAATTGATACTTTGATATGTTTATTTATCATCAAAGCCCTTAATGTCTGGCTTCCTTATAATCTTTGTTTTAGGTCTATATAAAGGCATGCTTCCTTTAAAAAGAGGATAGAAATATAATATAAAAAAGGAAGCTTAGAATAATTTACTTTGTGAAACATACTTTGTGAAAGTTTACTTTGTGAAATACTTACTTTGAGTTATACGAAACCATTGACGACTTTGTGCATAAAAACATATGTGCACCGTCAACTGTTATTGTACTTATTGTTATTATTTTGGACTTGTGTGGAATTAAAATGAATAGAACGACATCCGCCTTGCGTGCTGTTTACAGTGGTACTAGACTTAGTGAAACCACTAATGGTGAAGAAACCCCCGCCTCCAAAAACTTCGTAAAAATTGGTGGAGAATCCCTGGGTAGCGAATCCCCGTTGCCCTCACATGCTGCGAGTAACGTCTACAGAATTCCTCAGAAGAGATTTATTAGAAGACGATACTGTGATTACAGTGGAAACAAGAATAGGTTCCAATTTATGCCTACGAATAACGTGGTTAGATACCATTATTCGAGGTTTAATTTAGAATTTACGGAGTGCTGGAGGTGTGGTGAGTCTTTCACCAGTTATCACATTTGCAAGGCAATGTCAAGGCGATGTTACCAGTGTCGAGGTTATGGACATTATGCAAATTATTGTCCAAGAATGAACAAAAGTCAACCAACTTCTGCAAAGCTTAGCCAGTCTTCATCAGATGTCAGTGATCCAAGTTGCAATGTCGTAACAAATGTAGAAGAGAAAGCAGACGATATTTGTGACCAGGAATCTTTGTGGGCAGTATTGCCATATTCTAGTTTGTGTAATAATGAAGTAGTGAAAGTGTGTGTAACCAAGGCAAATCAAATGCATAATGCCAAACTTGGTTATAAAAAGAAAGAAAATAGTAATCTCAACGATAAAATTGAAGAACTGAAGCAAGAAATTGAAAACAAACTGTCCACAATCACTGCACTGGAAGAAAAGCTCAAGTCACTTTCTGAAGACTTGAAGAACAAACGCATCCAGAATCTTCAACTAGCTAATCAGTACTGCGATGTGAAAAATGAGCTAGATAAGGCAAACAAGTTGGCGAAGGAGGAAAGTAGAATTAAAAGAAATAACAAAGTAGACACAATGAATTTATCTTCGTATCTGTGTAGGACACTTATACTACTAAATGTCAGAAGTCAAAGGGAACAGCAGCGCCTTCTGAATCTTCAATTTGAATGCTTAAGGTGTGGAAGTGACATACATCACTTGCCAAATGAATGTCCAGTGGATCTTTTAAATGCGCCATGTTTTAGATGTGAATTTAACACGCATTTCTCTGTACTTTGCAATGAAAAGTAATTTTGATATATGATATTGGTTACCATGATATGTACTTGACTTTGAGGGACCAAAGTTCTCAAAGTAGGGAGGAATTATTATGCCGTAAAATATGATAAAATTGCATAAAAAATGTTTGTAAGATATTCTTATTATTAATTTAAAATGAAATGACATCATGATTTTGTTAGACAAAACCAGACTCTATATTTTGACATTGTTTAAGTTATTACAACTTCATAAACCAGTTGATTATAATGGTGTTAACATTTTTGTATTTTAGCGCAATTCTTTTGATATTAAGAAACCTACATTTATTTTCATTTAAAACTATTTAAACCATAATTTATCTGGCATAATTCTCATGTCTCAACTTCCTTTCATCCGTATGGAGGTGCAAAGCCATGTTTGCATAATTGTGATTAGGTGCGAATAATTTTAATTGATACTTTGATATGTTTATTTATCATCAAAGCCCTTAATGTCTGGCTTCCTTATAATCTTTGTTTTAGGTCTATATAAAGGCATGCTTCCTTTAAAAAGAGGATAGAAATATAATATAAAAAAGGAAGCTTAGAATAATTTACTTTGTGAAACATACTTTGTGAAAGTTTACTTTGTGAAATACTTACTTTGAGTTATACGAAACCATTGACGACTTTGTGCATAAAAACATATGTGCACCGTCAACTGTTATTGTACTTATTGTTATTATTTTGGACTTGTGTGGAATTAAAATGAATAGAACGACATCCGCCTTGCGTGCTGTTTACAGTGGTACTAGACTTAGTGAAACCACTAATGGTGAAGAAACCCCCGCCTCCAAAAACTTCGTAAAACAAGTGTAAAAAGGGTCCTAGGAAATGTCACCATGCATATTATTGACATGCTCATTATAACACTGGTGACGTTCCATGAAGAGACGAGGTACGAAAACGAATAAAGCAGGCTCATAAACGTATTCGTTCTGAAGAATGTCCAGCAGCCAAGTAGATATGATGTAGGTGAAAGAGTGTTGATTAGATATCCAGGGGTTAGGGTCAAGGGTCCCTACGAGAAGACATATTTTGAAGGTAATTACAAGTAATATTTTTTTATCTTTTGTGCAGGAAGATTCTTCCCTCGAAGCCATATGTAATGGACCAAGGACCCCATTTGTTGGGAGTAGTTGGATCCCCATTGAAGCCAAAAGCTGTCTATATTGTTACTGAGGGGGAAGTGGTGAACACCGTTAGAGATGTAAAAGAGGGGCTGTTCTATTGTTTATGTGCTTATTATAAGTATCATTACATTACAACGTCCATCCATGTGTCAGAGTGTCAACAATTTTCTTGTCTGCATAATAACGGTTTCATTTATTTGATTTTAAAAATTTGCACACAACTTGTTTCACAATAAGATCTCATTTCTTTTCTTGAACCAGTCATATCAGACTTGATGTGGAGGTTGGTCATGACCGGCAGATGACACATATTGATTTTGAGGTCAGTAGGTGAATGGTCAAAATCAGAGTGACCAAGATTAGAAAACAGTTTATGGTGTTTATGGATCAAGAACATTTAGATCAAGAACTCCAACCTTGGATTATAGTTAAATATACCAAATTTGAATACTTATTATTTCTTAACTAAAACTGTGACTGTCACAAGATTTTCAATGTGATCGCATCTCTGCTATATAATAGACATTCATAATTTGAAAGTTATCTAAAATATTACATATATAAGCGCGTTTAATCAATATTAGTAGTAAGATTTTTCTATTATTTCAAATCCAGGAAAATGTAACAATTCATGGTCCTTCGTGCAGTTGGTATTGTTTGAGATGGAAGGGAGGGAAAATACCACCTAAGAAGGTGCTGACCCTAAGAGGGAAAATCGGCTAGACCTATTTACTTGTGGGTGAGTAGCTGAAAGATAATTGTAAACATTCTCAGCATTCATGATTCAGCAGAGACATAATTATATTTCATCTACAAAAGCAGAAAAATCCACTTTTGCTTCCCCTGGCTTTCACTAAGCAGTCTCAATTCAATCGAGAAGTCAGGAAGACCACAAAACGGGTAAAAACGTTATATTTTATCTTGCCTGAGGTTTTGTGTTCCGGGCCAGTTGCTATAAATGTGATCATTGAACTTCTGTTCCAAGTTAAATGTCGGGTCTGTTTTAGTCAAAGAGAAATTGTTTATGTTACAGCGCTTGAGTTAAAATATTTTATTTTTGTTTCAGAGTGTGCAAGTATCTGCACAGCTTTATAGGGAACACTTCATACATTTGGCAACACTTCTCGTTCGAGGATTGTTATTTTGAACCATTAATATTTTCCAGTACTGCTCAGTTGCAGTCAATTTTTAAGCATACTCAATGTTTTCATTGCTTTGACGTTCCAGCATTCTGTTTTAAGAACGAGTATGTGGCCTCTCAGTTTGACATAATTTTCAACAATTCTTTGATCAACAGTGGAAATTTAGTATGGTTGGACTTGTCTTGCTCTACTGTGAAGAATCTGGATTTCCTTAAAGGCTGTCCAAAATTGGAAACTCTGGTGTTAGGAGAATGCAAACTGATTGAAAATGAAAGTTTTGAACATCTTTCTCACTGTACGAATTTGAATTATTTGGATGCAGGTTTCACACAGTTGAATGGTGGAACTCTTGCCAGACCAGTCCCTTCGGGTATGATACATCTAGAATTATGTGCTGTAAAATTCAGCAGGGAAGATTTGCAAATTGTCTTGTTGAAATGTAGACATTTGCTCTCAATCAGAGTAGAACTTGCAGACAACATTTCAAGAGAGGAGTTCATGCAAACTGCAAGGCAATATGATGTGTGTTTTTCATTGTGGAATCCACCCTTTATGTGGTATTAACTGTCAATACATTCATGTTGAAAAGTGGAAATGAAGAAGCCGGAATGCACTATATAAGTGTCGGTGTGCGCCGCAATGTAATCAGTGAGTTTGAACATGTTCTTGTGAGGAACACAGTCGACCCCGAAGACACACTAAGACACACTAGAGACGTCAGCTGACAGCACCGAAGAGGAACCAGCAACGCCAACTGACGACCATGACATTACACTAGCGAAGTCATCTGACGGTAATGAAGCTACACTTCACGAATATATGTTACATCTCTAAAAACACTTTATGGTAGCAGGGATGTTATGTTAATCATTCAACCCTTTTAAATAATTCAAATACTTCTTCCATTCCAGATATGGTTATTATTTAAACTTGTCATGAAAATGAAAAAAATACTTTTATGATACTATGTAACTACCAGTGTGCTCTAACAGGGGCATTTAAGGAACTTGGACACCAAGGTTTTCAAGATGTAACCAAAATATTCCTGGACATCATATTTTGGATCATTTGTAAGCGTGTATCGAACACCAATCAACAGAAGAAAATGTTGCTATATATATATATATTGATTGTATCAACATGGTCTCGAGCGTTCTTAGTTTTCCAAATTTTTCCTAGTTATTTAAAATTCGTGGTTAGTATTGCTACTTTTTCATCAGTCAAGTGCTTTTTAGATTTTTGTATCTGGTGAACAAGGATTAAGTTTGTTAGGACATCAGAAATCAAATATCGCAATTATATTTGTGTAAACTTGATGCACATATACTATAATTACTTGGTAATGGACTTTCAATAAACCAAACATTTCCACATATTATTATTGTTATGTTTTTTTTCAAGCAGTGACCAAGTTTTAAATTGTATGTTCTAGGTATTATATGGTTGTTTATCTTTAGCACTAAATTGGTAACTTTACAGAGACATGATTAAATATTGTCAGTTACAATGTAGCAATAGTTTATAACATTGTATATTTCCTTGGACTGAGCATGTTTGACAATGATTATACTATGATGTACAATGGCAATGTTTTGACTGTATTTTACAAATATATATAGCAATGATTAAGCAATGTTATGCCAGTGTGGAATGACCATGTTTCAAACATAGACGACCATGGACGTTAAATGGCCCATTGCCTGAACATGTATGACCATGTTTTGACTATGGTTCATAACAACCCTGATTTAACTGTCAAGATGACCATGAATTAGCAATTGTATGTTGATGTTTATATCATTGTCATGATAAAGTCATATCATTGTTAAAGCTACCATGGTCAGGATTTGTGCCATTTAACGTCCATTGTCGTCCATGTTTGAAACATGGTCATTTTATTGTCATAACAGGGGTCAAACATGATCACTGACAAATTGAATTTCAAATGTGTGTTTGTCAGAAACAGTTTGTGACTTGGTTTATATAAAATTGTATTCATACAAACTGTAAGCTACAATCCATCATTAGCTCATGAACTGAGAGAGAAATGTTTATTATTTGTTAATAATGATGTGTTGCCAGAGCTCCTGCTCAGGAAGATGAATGATGAATTACTTTTTATGGTAAATTGAAGACATTTGTCACTATGTTAGGGTACTTTTTCGCCATCTCCCTATGCCAACCGAAAGGGCACAAGGAATGTGTGATTGGTTTTGTTAACCCTATCGGCGCCACAGTCGCATCAACTTGCCTGAACGTAGTAAATATGTACGGGATTATGTCAAAAGAATGAGATTGAGGACTACTGGTCGGAATATAGATAAAGTGTGAGGTTAGCTAGCTGTTAAACCGATTTAAACCCCCAGTATTTATACCGACAGTTCCAAGGCTGTAGATCGCTATGTGGTTATTATTTTCACATATGTTTTGGATGTATTTTAAGTTCCCATACGCACTTTTCTGACTGGATATTATCATCTTGTTTCCCTCATTAAGGGCATGACCACTGGTTGTCGTACAATAGCCAATAGGAAACTCAATGTATCCGGACTAAAATGTTACCCAATTTAGAGGACAAAAGGGGCTTAACTGTCTGGATTATGTCAGTTTTAATACGTAAACAACTTAAGTACACCAACATGATTGTATTGTTTTGTGTTTACCATTTTCAGTGAGGGAGGTTCTGACACAGAATGTGAGCCAATAGTAGCACAACAGCCAGAACTCCATGAGTACATTGGTCCAGAGAGTTCAGAATAAAAACTGGTTGAGTCTACAAAACACATTGAAATGCTTCAGAAACAAGTGCTAGAAATATCAGTGAGCATACTTGGACTTCACAGGTTTTCTATGGTTGTGAAATTTCTTGTATTTTTATACAGGGTTTAATTCATTTACACTTCTAATGAACGTATTCCGACTTTTGAAACCAATGGCCTAGAAGATGACTCGATGGTCACAAATTCAGCGTCAAAGGAAATACTACTTCTCCGATAGTCACTGATCTTTCTTTCAGACCAGAATTCTCGTATTCTCATCACATGAGTAACTTTCCGTACTTTCAGTTAGCTTCTAAAAAGTTGACAAGTTCATGTCAGCATGTTTAAAGGAATTGTATCTAACCACCTGTGTTATTTTAGATTGTACTGAACTGAAAATACATAGAACTATTAGCTTTAAGCTTAAACTCTGAATTTTATTCACATTATAAAGGCACAACAACATTTATGGGACTTATTGGGATTTCGCCAGCTGGTTGTGTTACATTTGTGTCTTCATTATTTGCTGGATCTATATCAGACAGAAGTATAACAAAACAATCAGGAATAATTGCCTTACTAGATATGGGAGACAGACTGTCATGCCTTACTAGATATGGGAGACAGACTTTCATGCCTTACTAGATATGGGAGACAGACTGTCATGCCTTACTAGATATGGGAGACAGACTGTCATGCCTTACTAGATATGGGAGACAGACTGTCATGCCTTACTAGATATGGGAGACAGACTGTCATGCCTTACTAGATATGGGAGACAGACTGTCATGCCTTACTAGATATGGGAGACAGACTGTCATGCCTTACTAGATATGGGAGACAGACTGTCATGCCTTACTAGATATGGGAGACATACTGTCATGCCTTACTAGATATGGGAGACAGACTGTCATGCCTTACCAGATATGGGAGACAGACTGTCATATGGCTGATAAAGGATTTCTAAAAGACGATATGGTGAAAGGAAGTGGTGCCCAGTTGAACATACCCCAATTTCTAACAAAACGGGACCAATTTACTTAGTGTTTTTGCTTTCGCCATTTCGTTTGCTTTATGAGCCTCGTTCTGGATAATCTCAGAATGGGCATGAATAGCGTGTATGTAGATAATGAATTGCATGAATAATGGGTCGACAGCTTGCAAGGTCTTTAATCTGAGAAGATATCAAGCCAATACGAAACTCGGATTAAAATGTGACCTAATTGAGAAAATAAAAGGTGCATACAAACTATCTATCACAGACTTGTAAACACATGCTAGAGGAGCGAGATCGGGAAGAAAGAGCGATAAGAGAAACAATACGCTTCAATGAAGATGTACCAACAATGTCGACATTGAAAGCCTAGAAAGACAACTTTGTTCTGTTTCCTCCTCTAGAGGAAAAGGACATTTACAATTTTATTGTCCTACTTTAATGGTGCTGCGAGTATTTTGAAATTTCAATTGTAGAAATTTTCACGACATTGTTGCGTTAAAACGCGGCCATTTTGAATATTTGTTTTTCACTTGTTGTTTGCAAGCAAAATATGTATGTCTGTTTCACTAAAGTAGTTATTAGTGAAATTTAGAAAGATTATTTTAAAAATAGGCAACAGGATCAAGTTTTACATTATTTAAATTGTTTTTATAAGCATATTTAGTTTGAACCAACAATGCAAAATTTGTTCCATTACTTGGAAATTTGGAATTGTTAATTTTAAGTAATTAACTATACTTAGGTCCCCCGCACCGTAAAAAACGTATGATGATGCAAATGCCGAATCACACGTCCGACTTTCTATCCCAAATTTATTCATTTTTATCATAAAAATCAGACATTCTAATTAATTCTGATGAAAAGATCACTCTTTTGTTAAGCTAAAAGCATTAAAACAATATTAGGTTACTATAATTATAAAGTTTTTGTATAAACAACATTTTTAGAAGAGAGAGAATAAGTAAAACATCACAGGTAATGATTTTAAGCTGCACACGTGGAAGCGTCATTTCTTCACAGACTCGCGGCAGAATTCTACAAAGCTTTGACTTTGACAAGAAGAACTTGCCTCTTCCTACAATGCATATAACATTGACCTCTCTATTTGAGCAGAGCTGTTGTAGAGTAATTGTAGAATCTTGACTAGATTTCTGTGATTTGGTGTGATTTAAACCAGTAATTAATCAGTTAGAAATCATTGCCATAGTATAATTTAATGACAGCTAAAGATAATTTCCTGCATTATTTATTTATTAATATATATATATAAATTAAGAGATTTTACTTTGTACGTTTGGGAATGACCTGTGGGTCATCTTATGTCTTTAGAAACACAAATGAATCGATTTTTCGCAGTCCCAGAATGCAAAAAAAGAGAAAATGTTTGTCATACGACGGGTAAATGTGCAAAGTTATGTACGAGAATGTAACGAACAGGAAGATGAAATCTGGTGTGGATAAAAACATCAGCTACATTTTGTTACCATTATTTGCATGTGTACATGTTTGAAATATTGTGTATTTTCAGGTTACTGAACATTCTGTCCAACTTTCACATGTCCACTGTTGACAACCAGGAGGACCCACTTAAGACGTATTTATCCGATGATGATCCGCACCATGCAGAGCGTCTCGGATGTTGACACCCAATAAGAGAACCATGGCTTTGATGAAGCTACCTGCCCATGGAAAGGTCGTCTTAGGTTCAAGGTCTATAACCCTAACAAACCCAACAAATTTGGTGTATACTGTACACAGTGTGTGACAGTGCTAGGTTTGATGACTAGATGTGGCCTATCATCTTACCTCTACAAGTAAGACAGTGCTAGGTTTGATGACTAGATGTGGCCTATCATCTTACCTCTACAAGTAAGACAGTGCTAGGTTTGATGACTAGATGTGTCCTATCATCTTACCTCTACAAGTAAGACAGTGCTAGGTTTGATGACTAGATGTGGCCTATCATCTTACCTTTACAAGTAAGACAGTGCTAGGTTTGATGACTAGATGTGACCTATCATCTTACCTCTACAAGTAAGACAGTGCTAGGTTTGATGACTAGATGTGGCCTATCATCTTACCTCTACAAGTAAGACAGTGCTAGGTTTGATGACTAGATATGGCCTATCATCTTACCTCTACAAGTAAGACAGTGCTAGGTTTGATGACTAGATGTTGCCTATCATCTTACCTTTACAAGTAAGACAGTGCTAGGTTTGATGACTAGATGTGTCCTATCATCTTACCTCTACAAGTAAGACAGTGCTAGGTTTGATGACTAGATGTGGCCTATCATCTTACCTTTACAAGTAAGACAGTGCTAGGTTTGATGACTAGATGTGGCCTAACATCTTACCTCTACAAACAAGACAGTGCTAGGTTTGATGACTAGATGTGGCCTATCATCTTACCTCTACAAGTAAGACAGTGCTAGGTTTGATGACTAGATGTGGCCTATCATCTTACCTCTACAAGTAAGACAGTGCTAGGTTTGATGACTAGATGTGGCCTATCATCTTACCTCTACAAACAAGACAGTGCTAGGTTTGATGACTAGATGTGGCCTATCATCTTACCTTTACAAGTAAGACAGTGCTAGGTTTGATGACTAGAAGTGGCCTATCATCTTACCTTTACAAGTAAGACAGTGCTAGGTTTGATGACTAGAAGTGGCCTATCATCTTACCTCTACAAACAAGACAGTGCTAGGTTTGATGACTAGATGTGGCCTATCATCTTACCTCTACAAACAAGACAGTGCTAGGTTTGATGACTAGATGTGGCCTATCATCTTACCTCTACAAACAAGACAGTGCTAGGTTTGATGACTAGATGTGGCCTATCATCTTACCTCTACAAACAAGACAGTGCTAGGTTTGATGACTAGATGTGGCCTATCATCTTACCTTTACAAGTAAGACAGTGCTAGGTTTGATGACTAGAAGTGGCCTATCATCTTACCTTTACAAGTAAGACAGTGCTAGGTTTGATGATTAGATGTGGCCTATCATCTTACCTTTACAAGTAAGACAGTGCTAGGTTTGATGACTAGATGTGGCCTATCATCTTACCTCTACAAGTAAGACAGTGCTAGGTTTGATGACTAGATGTGGCCTATCATCTTACCTCTACAAGTAAGACAGTGCTAGGTTTGATGACTAGATGTGGCCTATCATCTTACCTTTACAAGTAAGACAGTGCTAGGTTTGATGACTAGATGTGACCTATCATCTTACCTTTACAAGTAAGACAGTGCTAGGTTTGATGACTAGATGTGGCCTATCATCTTACCTCTACAAGTAAGACAGTGCTAGGTTTGATGACTAGATGTGGCCTATCATCTTACCTCTACAAGTAAGACAGTGCTAGGTTTGATGACTAGATGTGGCCTATCATCTTACCTCTACAAACAAGACAGTGCTAGGTTTGATGACTAGATGTGGCCTATCATCTTACCTTTACAAGTAAGACAGTGCTAGGTTTGATGACTAGAAGTGGCCTATCATCTTACCTTTACAAGTAAGACAGTGCTAGGTTTGATGACTAGAAGTGGCCTATCATCTTACCTCTACAAACAAGACAGTGCTAGGTTTGATGACTAGATGTGGCCTATCATCTTACCTCTACAAACAAGACAGTGCTAGGTTTGATGACTAGATGTGGCCTATCATCTTACCTCTACAAACAAGACAGTGCTAGGTTTGATGACTAGATGTGGCCTATCATCTTACCTCTACAAACAAGACAGTGCTAGGTTTGATGACTAGATGTGGCCTATCATCTTACCTTTACAAGTAAGACAGTGCTAGGTTTGATGACTAGAAGTGGCCTATCATCTTACCTTTACAAGTAAGACAGTGCTAGGTTTGATGATTAGATGTGGCCTATCATCTTACCTTTACAAGTAAGACAGTGCTAGGTTTGATGACTAGATGTGGCCTATCATCTTACCTCTACAAGTAAGACAGTGCTAGGTTTGATGACTAGATGTGGCCTATCATCTTACCTCTACAAGTAAGACAGTGCTAGGTTTGATGACTAGATGTGGCCTATCATCTTACCTTTACAAGTAAGACAGTGCTAGGTTTGATGACTAGATGTGACCTATCATCTTACCTTTACAAGTAAGACAGTGCTAGGTTTGATGACTAGATGTGGCCTATCATCTTACCTTTACAAGTAAGACAGTGCTAGGTTTGATGACTAGATGTGGCCTATCATCTTACCTTTACAAGTAAGACAGTGCTAGGTTTGATGACTAGATGTGGCCTATCATCTTACCTTTACAAGTAAGACAGTGCTAGGTTTGATGACTAGATGTGGCCTATCATCTTACCTTTACAAGTAAGACAGTGCTAGGTTTGATGACTAGATGTGACCTATCATCTTACCTTTACAAGTAAGACAGTGCTAGGTTTGATGACTGGATGTGGCCTATCATCTTACCTCTACAAGTAAGACAGTGCTAGGTTTGATGACTAGATGTGACCTATCATCTTACCTCTACAAGTAAGACAGTGCTAGGTTTGATGACTAGATGTGGCCTATCATCTTACCTTTACAAGTAAGACAGTGCTAGGTTTGATGACTAGATGTGGCCTATCATCTTACCTTTACAAGTAAGACAGTGCTAGGTTTGATGACTAGATGTGGCCAATCATCTTACCTCTACAAGTAAGACAGTGCTAGGTTTGATGACTAGATGTGGCCTATCATCTTACCTTTACAAGTAAGACAGTGCTAGGTTTGATGACTAGATGTGGCCTATCATCTTACCTCTACAAGTAAGACAGTGCTAGGTTTGATGACTAGATGTGGCCTATCATCTTACCTTTACAAGTAAGACAGTGCTAGGTTTGATGACTAGATGTGGCCTATCATCTTACCTTTACAAGTAAGACAGTGCTAGGTTTGATGACTAGATGTGGCCTATCATCTTACCTTTACAAGTAAGACAGTGCTAGGTTTGATGACGAGATATGGCCTATCATCTTACCTTTACAAGTAAGACAGTGCTAGGTTTGATGACTAGATGTGGCCAATCATCTTACCTCTACAAGTAAGACAGTGCTAGGTTTGATGACTAGATGTGGCCTATCATCTTACCTTTACAAGTAAGACAGTGCTAGGTTTGATGACTAGATATGGCCAATCATCTTACCTTTACAAGTAAGACAGTGCTAGGTTTGATGACTAGATGTGGCCTATCATCTTACCTTTACAAGTAAGACAGTGCTAGGTTTGATGACTAGATGTGGCCTCTTGGGGCATGTACATAAAATGTAAACGGATAACTACTATTCATCTACCAAATTGTTTGATGAGTTACTGTCGGATCTACAGCCCCTAACCTTAGCTAATGTTGTTACTGCTAGCAGGGAGGAAAGGCGACATGAGGACTTGTTGGCTCAGGATGAGTTGGTACGAAGAGGGGTAAGATGGAGTGGCTGGATATCCTAGCTAGGGAGCTGGATAATTTCCAGTTTAACTTCAGGGAGTGGATCTCGAGGCACGTTGGATGTCTGGCGCTTGATAAGAGGTCAACCTTGAAGGGCACTCCCTACTAGAATGGGGACATCCGTCTGGATCCAGCAGACTCGTGAGAACCTTTCCACAGTCGACTCAGCTGAGCCCCTGATTGTCGAGGGGGAGTCTGAGATAGAGGTGGCACGCACCCCAAGCCCCTGTAGCTAGATCAGGAGTGCAAAGCCACCTGCCAGGCAGACGTACACTCAGATGGCCTGAACTAGGCCGAGTCAGGCAGGTAGAGCAAAGCCTACTGTCAGACAGAGCCATGTTCAGCCAGCAGCACAGGGCTCTCAGGGCAGCTTAAGCGCCCAGGGGCCTAGGAGGAAGAGAGGATCTAGATAAAATTTATTTATTTATTTTCAGATAGAAGACTTTGTTCAGAGATCTGGGCTTATTCTACCCAATGATTTTAACAGTGTTTATACACTGCCCTCCAAAATGTCATGTACACTTCGACTATTCCCATTGCAGTTAATGTTTTTTCTAGGGATGTCAACGAATAGCAAATCAGGTATTCGAATATTCGTTTTTCATTTCGAACGAATATTCGAATATCCGTTCGACACAACTTAGACAAAATTATTTAAAAAAAAATATTTCATATACCAAAGTTCCTTACGTGCTGTGTGTATTCTACTTTCGTTTTCACCGGAAATTAAGACTCTGACGAATGAATTTATTGCAGTTAACAGATCATCTTCTGAATGCCAATATTCGTGTTTATGAATATCTTTGTGAAGTGTTTAATATGTTTTGTTTTCGTCAATTGTTCATTATTTTGCAAATAAAGGATGAAGAAAAGAATCAGTTCTGTTATTTTTAAGATGTAATAACAACCCATTGTGTTTTCAAGTTTTATTACAAGTATTAAACGTTTATCATTTATGCATTCATAAATATACGAAATCAAGAACATGACAACTTGGCAACTCGTTGTATTTTGAGTAAAATGTTTTTAAACAGTCATTTTGATTGGATGATATGACCTACGTGAAAAATTAGTATGCAAATTATGTTGTTGCCCGTCACCCCATTTTTCTTTTCTCAATTCCATCTTTGATCTTCCTTAACTAAAAAGCGAGTCATAAACTCAAGTCCCTGTCTGTGGTTTTAACAGCCTACTTTTTTATACCTTTAGTCAACAACAAAATTACCGACATTTTGACACCTATTTTCTTCCATTTAGACTATGGACTATCAAACTGTTACAAACGGTCAGTAATTAACGGATTATCGAGAGACAAAATGTCATCACCCGACGATAAACAATTATATTAGCACCCCCCAATATACACAATGACACTTTTACAAGCGCGTATATTTCAAAAACATCCTTTATTACTCTCATATTATCTTACACAAATCGGGGTCGGCGAATAGATAAACAAACAACAATTTTTATTTTTCATAAATTTTTTATTAAGTATAATTTTTCGAATATTCGAATATTGAAACAGGATTCGAATATTCGAAGATAAAACGAATATTCGAATATTCGAATATTCGTTGACATCCCTAGTTTTTTCATATTTGTGTCACATGCAATAAATTGAAAATGCTTTTGACACAGCAATAATTTTCTGTAGAAGTATTTATAAATTTGTACTGAAACGAATTATCGTATTTTCTGTGTCAGATCAATCAGTTACACACATACATTTGTTTCGCACGCAGGCCGATTAATGCTGCTGCCGAAATGTGCAAATTGTTGATTCTTAACTATCAATCACATAATTTTACTTCATGGTCAAACATGTTTTATTTGAAATTCTGGAGAAAAAGTACCGAAATTCGAATTATTCAAGTGTGAAGAAACTTTTGGATGGCAGTGTATTTGCTCTGATTTGGAATACCGTACATATATTTTATGAGTTGTGTATTTATATGGATGGGATTATATAAGTTTTACCTGGAAAATTTTATTGATAAGTATATACTGTGCTGCTATTTATGTGAGAACGGTGCACTCAGAAGTACATATCTCAATCAATGTGGAAGTTGTACAGTAATTGGACTAACTTCGAGTGATGAAGATCTATTTTACCATACGAACAGCTGTTTCCAAATTTACAGTTACTAAAGACATGGGGCTAACGTCCCAGTCTAAAAAATCAAAATTGAAGGGAGATAAGCCTTCGACATGTCAAGAGTTATCAGTGGGCGATATTGTTTACATTGTTTCTGAGAAAAGCAAGCTCAAGGGTCGTGACAGATATCTGATCTGTATTGAAAATCCATGGTGTTACATTAAGAAATTCTCCGGATCACAGTTAAAAGCGACATCGTACAAAATAAAACTTACAGAGTGTTACAGAGTTCCAAGTCAACTTAGTGAGTGTATAGTATTTACCCTATCAAGTGAAATATGAAAGTAATGATGATCTTAATGAACCTGAAAGCATGGTACCACCAATTATTAACATTCTGGACACTCCTTCTTGTCCGACATATAATCCCGCTAAATCCTATGCAAAATGAAAGTCATATGTTGTCTATGGAATCATCTATCGGAATTGTTGATGAGTCTGATCAAAACTGTAGTGAGTCTAATGTTGAACTCTCTGATAGTAATACAATCGAAAGACCTGGAAGGGCTCGAAAACCTCCGAGTTATCTAAATGACTATGAGTTATCTTAATATGACATGATAGTATGTTTGTTATGTATGCACATTTTCATTAGTTGGTATGAATATTCAACCACAGTTATTATGCCCTTTTGATTTAACATGTTATTATTTTCAGATTGTTAATTCTGCTTAAAACTGACAATTTCTCAGAGGATGCTATAAATTGCTATTGTTGACCATTTAATTTTAGAGTAAAAAGGAGTCACGCCACTATATGTATAGTGTCCGTTGACCTGTGAACATTTAGTAGTGGTACACCTTGCGCTTGTGGGAGTTGTTCCCATTTGTTGTTGTTCCTCTCTTCCCTGTTGGAAAAGATCGTTTCACTTTGTTATTGAACGTTGTGTGAATAAACATAAAACCTATCCCGTATTATTGTTTACTGGTGCTGAACTACAAATAAAAATAGATATTTATTTTGATATAGTTACATACCCCTAAATGCTTCCCAAGTCACATTTTATGTATGAATGCAAGTATGCTAAATAGGTTACTGTATTTTTACTTTACCTAACAAACGCATTTGCAAAGACTGTAATTTAATGTTTTTTAACAACATGTTTTCTAGGGCTGTGTATCGCCAGACAAAAGGCGATCCGATTCGAATCGCGATCTTTGCCTAGCGATCCACGAATCGATTCACGATTTACTATAGGTATAAAGCATTACACATTCTGGAAGTAAATGAAGAGCAAACCCGAAATATTTCCAGATTTTAGAAGTATACGTTGCTGGGGCATTTCTATACCCTGGATTTTATGTTTTTGTTGATGATGATGATGCAATGTTGACATTTACTGCAGACGATAATTTATGATAGTTCTCTCAACATGAAATTTCGCATTTTCATTTAATATCGTAATTCTTCTTTTTATAATTTCTTACGTGCTCTGACATTTTATTTCTAATTTCTCAATGTGTATAAAGTTTAAAACATTATAAATCGTCAAAACCTTGAGAGACAGCATTATTCATTCGAACACCGCACAACTAATTGAATGCTAGCTCTGCATGAATCAACTTCCGGTTGCAAAAGTGTAACGTTTTTCGGACATTTCGGATAAACAATGCATTATTATTTATTTTAAAAAATCGCAATATTTGCTGGCATTGAATTAAATCATTTTGTTTCATTCTTTAATAAAATTCTGCACTTGAATCGTGATCCGGCGATCTCGGCATTGGCGAGTATTTGTGTTGGATATTTTGCTTCGACTCGTTACAGCCCTAATGTTTTCAGTCTGACAAGTTTGCATTTGGTCTGACAAGTTTTCCAAGGTTGTCAGTCCAAATGTCAGACAAGTCTTGGAAGTCATTCGCCATGACTGCATAAACTTGAAATTTGCATAATTTAAATTTATTCAAATGTTCTTGTTACTCGCTCTACCCTTTTGTTAAGTTTGAAAATTTCAAAGACAAATTCTGAGATTCAGTCTTAAAATGTTTCGACAATTACACACTTATAAAAGAAGAAATTAACATCTCCAAGTAAGAACAATGGATAAATCAACCAAACATAAACCCAATTGGGTCAGACAAAGGAAATTACATGTGTTACATTTATCCATTAAAACATTGCTACACAAAATAATTCTTATAATTTCTTTTGAGTAAATCATCTTTTACACCCGATCCTCTAAAAATCAAGAGGGGTCGAGTTGACTTAGGGGTCGAGTTGACTTAGGGGTCGATTTGACAAGGGTCGAGTTCAGTTAGGGGTCAAGTTGTCCCGCAGCCGATAAACATACCTTTGAACTGTAACATTTTTCAATACATTCAATGAATTATAATGGCTGATCAATACATCGATTTTTCTCAAAACATGTATCTTTTCACCCCTAGTCAACAAGTTAACAAATGTGGAAATGTAGAATTAAACAAAGAAAATGAAGCCATATGGAAGATAAAGGGTTTACGATTTCGGATCAGGTACCACGGACCACACCATAAGGAATCAAGCTCATTATTCCACACTTCAAACATGCAAATAGTAAAGAATTGAATAAAATAACTTATCTGTGTCATGCTGTTCTGTACTGTACTTGTACCTTGGAAGGCTTCGTCATGCTGTACTGTACTTGTACCTTGGAAGGCTTCGTCATGCTGTACTGTACTTGTACCTTGGAAGGCTTCGTCATGCTGTACTGTACTTGTACCTTGGAAGGCTTCGTCATGCTGTACTGTACTTGTACCTTGGAAGGCTTCGTCATGCTGTACTGTACTTGTACCTTGGAAGGCTTCGTGTCGACTTTCTCACAACTATTATAAACATCATTTTCCTTGACAGTTCTTCCCTCAAGGCCTTATGACCATCTACAAGAAATAAATGACCAGCATTAAATTAAAAAATAGATAAATTTTCTCTGCAAGCACAACATGTATTATTGTTTTGTTGAGCTACATTCGCTCTAATTTAGAAATTCGGCCCGGGTCAATTCGGCACACTTTTAAACCAGGGTCAATTCGGCACACTTTTAAACCAGGGTCAATTCGGCACACTTTTAAGATATAACAAAGAAGGGAAGTTGTGATTCATGAACAGTTTTGGAAGTTTACTTATATTTGAATGATTGTATGCCTCTCTATTTGAAAAATGTATGCTTTCAAATAAATAAAAATATTCATACATAAGCGTAGTTGCGTTAGTCATTTCCTTTGATGTTTCGTGTTTGTTCATTGTTGTATGTCTTATAAATAATTAAAAAAGTTTGTTGCATAGTTATTCATGTACCTATATTTGTGAGTTAAACGGCATTCTTTTCAAGTAGAATCTTCAAATATGCAGGACACGTGCACCACAAACTAAACTGTGAAATATTTGGCAATTATATTTAATGAAGCGGATGTTTGTTAATTGCATTTAATTAATTAAATAATAACATTTTCCGTTAATCTGCGCAAATTAAAATGTTATACGCGAAAAACAAAGAACCAAATGCACGCGTCCATGGGTCAAACTGTCATCAGGTTTAGAATAAAATATAGATGTCACACAAGTGTTTCTCATATTACTATGTTTATTTAGTTTTTCTGTGTTAAGGTATTCCACCCATAACTGAAATAGTTCATTTCTATTGCAGACCCGGATCCAGAAATTCTAGGCTGGGGTGGCCAATCATGAGGACCAATGATATTCCTCCCAGAAGGGGGGTCCGGGGGAACTCCCCCGGAAGATTTGAACAATATAGGTATGAAATGGTGGCTTCTGGTGCATTTCGGGTCTAAAATTTGAGGACTCATTCATGAGAATTGCACTAGTATTATTTTGTTAAAAATACAAAATCGACCAAATTATCAAGTACCAACTTTTTAAAAAATGTCATGGGGACATCAATTCCTGTACCAACCCCAGTCAGATCTCCCCCGGAAATTTTAATAATATAGTTATGAAATGGTGGCTTCTGGTGCATTTCTAGGTCTGAAATTTGAGGACTCAATCATGAGAAATGACTAGTATTACATGCGTCTTGTTAAAAATACAGATCGACCAATTCATACAAGTACCAACATTTTACAAAATTTCCAGGGGACACCACTTTCTGTACCAATCCCAGTCAGATCTCCCCCGGAATTTTTTTACTATATAGGTATGAAAGGGTTGCTTCTGGTGCATTTCGGGGTCTAAAATTTGAGGACGCATTCATGAGAAATTCCACTACATTGTAGTATTATCTTGTTAAAAAAACGCAAAACGACGAATTCATACGAGTACTAATATGTTTTACCAATGTCCACTTGTTGACGATTCATCGTTAACAACATCGACAGACGACATAAAATGCCACCCAAAGGCAAAGTTTTTGAAAACAAAAGAACTGTACACTAGTCATGAATACTTATTGTGACTAAACAACATTAATTTTGATGACGCGGCAGCAGAAAATTAAAGATGAAAAAAAGAAACTTTGTGTGATGTCAAATTATCATTACTGTTCCTTTACTAGTATTACATGATTGTTCTTTTTAAACAATTTTTTAAGAAAATGTGAAAATTAATATGAAAGAAGGCTTATTCGGGATTTTTTTTAGATTTTTTTTGCAAAACTTCAGGCCCAAGTATTACATTCCCATAAATTATTGAATTGATTAAAACTATTTTAAGGAAACTTAAATGAATTCAGTAGAGCTAATATCAGGTTTGAAATGTTTACAACTCCCCATCAATTCTTTATCACTAAACAGCACCACGACAGACCTCTTTTACGTATGATGTTCAATAATCTGTGTTTTACAGACGCTTTTAACTTATGTATATATATGCATGATAAGGAAATTACCTGGCTGATATAGAGTGAGCATACTATTCTAGACGGTCTCAAGGCCAATCAACACAACAGGGGGCCAAATTGTATGGCACTTGCTTCAGCTATACTGGTAGTATACAAGAGGAAATCGATCATAAATCAATGTATTGCATTTAAAATGCTAAAATAGTAGTGGATATAATTTTGTATTTAGGAATAGAAAAAGGTCACTCCACGGTGGATCTGGGCCTGCATTGTATATGTATGGCTCAGTAATCAAAATAAAAAACTTGTTAGAAAAATTAATATCAAAATATTATCATTTAAAATGTTTTTGAATTATAACATTCTATTCAAATTTGCATCAATACATTGTTCTAAAAAGAAAGAATTGAATTTTTAGAACAACCTGAAATTTTTCATAAAGGGAGGTAATAAAGTGATATTACATTGAAAATATAGTGAAAATGTTTAAAGGTTATTAAAAGACCAAAAAATACCATGATTTTGTTGCGCATTCAATATTATTATGTTTTACAACAACACTAAGTTAAATTTTACAGAAAAATGTAATTGTTTTGTGAAAAAACAAACAAAACCACTTAAAAGTGTTACTTTTTCTCAGAGAAATGTGCACGTCATTCTGTTCAAAATGAAATTGCGCTGAAACCGGACAGTAAAAGTCTCTGAAAGTTTGATATATTCTGTATTAGATAATGTAAATAATTTTTATTACGGAAAATTTGATGCCCCATTGATACATCAATTTAATTTAGGTCATCTGCTATTAACAATATTTTAATTTTGAAAGGAAATTTGCCCATTTCTTAAATGCTATATGCATAAATGTAAAAAACAAAACATTTTCTTTGAATTTCTTGTAGCTGTTTCTTACATTACTTTAATATGCATATCTGATTAGTACAAAGATGCTTTCCTAAACAAGAAATATTACAAATGAGAAGTGTAATGTTAATTTTCCATTTACTGGTCATTTTTGTACGGCGAACGTTTTCAGGAAGGAAGTTTCCAAAGAAAAAAAGGTCATAACTATTCTTTAGAACGGTAAAAATTTATGAAATTTTAAATTTTTATCCGCATTATAGTACAGATTGAATAGATACAAGTTTCATTTTATTTTGGAGAAATGTCCATTATGGGTGGAATACCTTAAAATATTCATCTAAATTTGCAAATACATATATATGTGTATGATTGATGATGACGAGGCAGTGTCGTGTGACTTGTGCAATCAGTGGCAGCACATAGCCTGTGGTTCCGGTGAGTAAGTTGTGAATTTATGTGTTAGGTGTATATATTTATGTGTACGTAAAAATTGTTGTGATCATGATATGTGCTGTTTTACAAGTTGCAAGCATGTGTATATATGTGTTAGGTGTATATATATACATAAGTGTGTATGTTATAATGTGCTGTAAATTGTTGTTATCATGATATGAGCTGTTTTACAAGCATGTGTATATATGTGTTAGGTGTATATATATATATATAAGTGTGTATGTTATAAGTTTTAAGTGAGTTAATAAACTGTAGAATAAGTAAAACATGTTTGTTATGTTTGTCAAGCAAACGGTTTGAGACACATTAACCACTTCAATTGATTGTTAAAGACTATAAAGAGTTACTGCACGTTTGGTCTAAAAACATATCTAATTGACATGCACAATGTAATATATCTAGTCTCAAGCTTGGGTCTTAATTAACAATCGAACTTAAGTATCGGAGATGTACTTGTTAACAAGTTTGGTAACAGGCACTGTAAACATCAGACAGAAGATCGTCAGAAAAATGTTTATATACATAGCAATAAAATTCATAATCAATTACCTCTGAATGATTTATCCCACGTATCTTCGTAGCAAAATCGCATAAATATTCATAATATTCATATCACTTGGTATACATAATTCCAATTAAAATGCTGGTTTTAAGCAGAAAAACCACTGAAGAGTGGTAAAATCTAGATTCATCAATTTATCATACTTAACAACAGCAATAAAACATGTTCCCAATATTTTAAAAAGTGTGCCGAATTGACCCATGAAAAACATCAATTCGTGCCGAATTGACCCGGACCGAATTTCGTTTTTAGGACGAATTGACCCGTATCCGGGGTTTTAATATCCACCCGGAAATCTCTTCTTTCATTTTGAAAAGAAATCTACTTTCCCTCATTGCGCGGATGGGATGCATAACAAAACTTACTTGGACATTATTCGTATGCAACTCTGTCTAAATGATGCTCAAGTCGCACTCGTGCTGACGTCTCCAATGATGACGATACACTAACCGAGGACTAATTTGCGCGCATGTGCTGGGTCGGTTGCGTATAACAGACGGGTAATATGGTGTATCCGGAAATCGCAGTTGTTATCTCCCCTATTAGTTAATTTCATTATTAGAAAATTATATCTGATTTTGCACAGGGCGAATTTGTTTTGCAAAACCTGGTTCAGGTTTGAGGTTTCAGTTGTGTTGTAGTTTGGTTGAAAAACTTAAACCAGTCTGCAAACAAACAGATGGTTTAGCCAATGAAAAATGGCCCACGTGATTTTGATTGCAAGATTGCAGACAGATTGGTGCGTGATAAGAAAATCAGAGTTAAGAACTTTAAAACGTCTGTTTTGCAACGTAACGGAGTGAACAATTTTGAAGCCAGGTTCCCATGTAGCAAAGAAACATTTATTTTTTAAACATTGTCCCACATATGAGTGGCACGGTCACCCGCCATAAAATCAGTCCACCATTTTGTTTATCTAGGAGCGATTATTCGGATAAATCAAACCCAAAGACCTCAATTTAGGTCTTTGATCAAACCAGACAAACCACACTTGGAGGTAGTTCGGTCAGTTTGATTAACCAGTTTAAGATTTGTTATTAACAAATTCAGAAACTTGTTTTAGTTTGAAACCAGTTAGTTAAAACAAATGAAAGGTTTGACAAACCAGTTTTGGATTCAAACCGGTTTGGTACAAACAAATTCGCAAACAGTTGACACACATTTGTATATAGCTATTCGTTTGTGAACAAATTTTGGTTCGTCGTAAGTTCATTTGTGAACAATGTGCTTGTTTGAAATTATAGTTATTTCTGATTGGCCCAATATGTATCGTGGACCAATATATACTCGTACATTGGTCGCAGTATGTATTGATTTGCCATGGAAGCCAAACTAAAATAAAAATCGACGTGCAGGAAAATCTGGAATTAATGTAATCGTATGTTTTGGGCCGAAATAATAGTTCTTGATAAATTCTGATGGGTTATTTCATTATGCTACAGTCATGATATACATGTAATTTTGCAAATCCCTTCGAAAATATGCGGACATTTTCCAACGTGATGATTTGAATTTTATCGATTATAATATCCTAAAATACATGTTAGTTTGGGTTTACTATTTTGTGCATATATACTAAACAAAATAAGAAACTTCTGTTAAGTTTGCTTGAACATAACTGGATGAAAACAAATCGGGGAATGATTTACATTTATATGCGTTTTAAGAGTGTTCCATGATGCATCGTTTGGTGCAAAAAATATCGCCAAAGGTTAACAGAAAATGGGGGAAATTTTAACCAAGTGAGGTAGGGGTCAAAAAAAAAATAACACTTAATAACGGGTATGACCACCTCTTGAGTTGACCACTGCAGGTGGGTTGGGACGACGCCTCACTCGTCTGTCCAGAATATCCAAGACGTGCTCGATTGGGTTGAGATCAGGACTTTTAGCGGGACAGTTATCAATGAAATCAATGTTATTTGTTATAAGAAAATTTACAGTGTACCTAGCAGTATGAGATGTGGCATTATCATGCTGTAAAATCGAGATGTTGGCGTTCTTATGGAACAGAGTAATGACGTGATGTACAACGATGTAAACAAAATCTGGATTCATCCGAAAAAGAACGATATTCCAGCGTCGTCGTGTCCAACGAGTGTGTACACGTGCCAAATTAAAACGATTTGTAAACACGATGACGTTGCGTTAAAACGCATCCGACGTTCTCCCGCAGACGAACAGTTTGCCCACTGATTCGGTTATTATGAAGCCCATGTGTGTTAGCAGCAGTAGCAGTTTTGAATCGATGCGCAAATGCGTGTTGATGATACAGCGGTCTTGACCTCGCGTTGTTACACGCGGACGTCCACGACGTGGCCAGTCGTCGGTGTGTCCTGTCGTTCTAAATCGTGAGTAAAAATTTCGTATCGCTCGACTAGAACACCCAACATGCATTGCAACGTCTTCTGTCGACATGCCGGCATCAAGCATGCCAATCGCACGTTCGCGTAAATTATTGGTTATTCTTGGCATACTAAAAATGCGAGTACGTCATTATAGTGTACATTGCTCCTCAGTCAACACTTCACTATACATATCGTAATGTGAGAGAGGTTTTGTAAAAAAGTATATGTATTAGACCATGGACCGTCTATGAACTTTTGTAGCAACTTATTCCTTCTCTATGGTGTGTTCCTGATTAGAATGACGTATATTAAACGCCATTGACTCCGTGTGGTTTTGACTTTCGCTATATGAACTTGGTAGTCTTGACTTCTAAGCACTAGATTGTATTAACATCCTTGTAATCAAATATAACGTATCAATAATGCAACGCATAAAGTTTTATGAAAACAACAGTCAACGATAACATCGACTGTAGACGTGAATGTGGACAACATTAGTGTTTGCTTGTACCAAAGTCAGTCCATAGTCTCACTGTCCACTGTCATAATATTTGTTATTGAGACAGGCACACCTTCCTCTTCCTTGAATACAGCTATTTTTACTTGATTCCTTTATGAGATGTAATACTTGTGTTGTTACTATCTTAAGACTCCTAAATAAGTCTCCAAGAGAAAATGTCAACTCGATGTTAAACATACAAATACATATTTGAATAAAGTTTTAACCAGCCGGCCAACTTTGATGATGACCTGTATCATTGATTGATAGATGCTGATAAAAGAAGGGTAAGAAATCGGGACAGAATCAGTTTTATCAGCCGAACTACTTGAATTTAAATCACCAAGATAGTTGAGTTGATGTCTCCTGGGAGCTACATATTACTAAAGGTATAAACCTTGTTTTATTGGGCATGATGCTTGAGATATTTTCAGTCGTATTTGAAAATGGGGCTGCACTGTTACAATGGTCAGGAATTCCTCGAAAATACGTGCCACAGACTTGCAATAACACAAAACCTAACGCTAATAAAGCGAGCTTACAGATCCTCCCCAACGCTACACCGGGTCACCAAAAACATGCAATATGGAATTTGAGTCATTTCCAGACATAAAACAGATTTAAGATTTACCTGACGCTTCTAGATTCGCCGCATTGGACCATTCCGACGGCACACTATCTTTCAGTCAGTGTCATTCACCTCATAATCGAAGTAACAACATATTCAGTACTGTTTCGGAACCTAATGAATGCACATTTTATATGTACTCTCGCCCTATACACTATCACATTACTAGTGGCCTTCCGTCGCAACAATCAATTTGTTCCAGTCAGTCAACTACCTTTAATAATGTGTTACTTATCTCAATGTTGCCCCTTCACGTTTGTTGACCAGTTATTGTGAAAGGTAATCATGCACGTTGATTCCTGTCGAACGCTTATGGTACAGCGTTGGATTTATTACTAAACATAACTCGTTGTATATTTATTTTATCCCTAACCTTATTTATAAACATGGGGCTGAGAATTAGATCATTACATAGGGCGTGTTATGTTGTTCTTTTAGTTTTATTACTTGGACGTATGTATGATAATTGTGAACTTGACAATTCAGGGATTAAAATTGTAATTAATAAAACATGTGGTTGGAGTGATTGGCTTAGTTGGAGTTGTACATGCTGTAGTAAAAATTCCACTCGACCATTCGCTGTTAGAAAAAGAGCGATATGCTGTTCTGGCAGCACTACAGTAGAACAATGCATCAAAGAATGCGGCTATGCAGACCACAGTGACACAATGTATGGCAATTGCAGTACCGACAATTGTGGAGATATTTCAAGTGAAGGCGGGAAATGTGGAGAAACATCCCCACCATCCAATGACTTACATCTTCTATCACTTCCAACCAAAGGTAAATTATTCGTAACATGGTGTTATATGACATTTGAATACTCGTATGTATTGTATTGCCTGAGTTGATATACTGGTTGAAGTAACGACCGCAGACCTACATACCGGTAGTATGATTGCAGTATATATATTTAAGTTTTATTCTACAGTGGATTCAAATTTAGTTTATGATGTCGTAATTGTGTATACTATGTCTGTTGGTCAGTATTTCCCAAAATATGTTTTCGATTGACAACCACACAAGTTGTTTACTTTCTCATGTTAATAAATACGACATGTACGAGTGCTAAGAAAACAAAAGTAACCATGCATAGTGTGACATCAAAAACCGAAAAGGTTTCAGAACGTTCTAGAGCTACAAGTAATTTCCATTGCCAGTAAAATTCACATTGATAATAACCACATCTTTATCTACAGCAACGGCAACGGCAACTTCTTCAAGTCCGACCATGTCAACATCGTCTTCATCAACTTCGTCTTCAAGTCCAACCAGGTCAGCATCAACTTCATCTACAACGTCCTTGTCATCAGATTTAATAATGCCAACAACTTATTCATCAACTACTTCTTCGTCATCAGTTTTATCCATGTCAACCACATCTACAGCAACGGCATCATCTTCAAATTCGTTAAGTATATTATTACACATTACTCACGACTCATCCGTTCCGGTGCCATCGACACGGCTGACTACATTACCAACTTTAAATTCATCTAGACATGATTCAACCACGGTATCAGAAAGTGATTCATACAGTATTGCACATTCGACTAACCATGACACATCCGCATACAGCAGACAGAACGTACATACATCTACATATGTACCTAGAAATGAGACGTCAGAAGCATCAAACAAGTTCATTCTAACAGAGGCAAATAGTACGTATTTTTTTTAATGTTCAATGCAATTTTCATTACATATTTGAATTGAAGTTCATGAGATATTTGAGCCAGTAACCACAAACCGTGTTAATATATTGTTCAGTTAGCGCTATTCGACGTTGGCTCGTTAAAATAAATCTTAAGCAATGAGTTAACAATTTAACAATGACTTAACAATGACTATTCGATGTTGACTCGTTAAAATAAACCTTAAGCAATGAGTTAACAATTTAACAATGACTTAACAATGACTATTCGATGTTGACTCGTTAAAATAAACCATAAGCAATGAGTTAACAATTTAACAATGACTTAACAATGACTATTCGATGTTGACTCGTTAAAATAAACCTTAAGCAATGAGTTAACAATTTAACAATGACTTAACAATGACTATTCGATGTTGACTCGTTAAAATAAACCTTAAGCAATGAGTTAACAATTTAACAATGACTAACAATGACTATTCGATGTTGACTCGTTAAATAAATCTTAAGCACCCGGCGCCCCCCCCCCCTAAAATTCCCCAACCTTACATGATTGTCCATGCGCGTAGGAGCTGGGGCCGCAGTAGCCGCTGGCTGACAACGGCAATGTGGCCGCGGACATTTTATGACCCCTACTTCTCATCTGTATCTTAAACTAGTCAAAACCAGTCACACGTTGTATTGGTATTCAGCCAAGATATTTAATACGCATCATCGCTACCAGACAGGGACCGTCGCTAGTACCCCTAACTGCTATCTAGGGTGTGAAAACAGTCGGCGGATTAATGAAGATATGAAAGGAAGCATACTAACCAAGTGTATAGTATATTTATATTGGCATTGTTGTGAATCTTAAAATTTTGATAATTACATTTACTTGACAAAAAGTATTTTAACAGTGCACACAGACACAAATTAAATACATATTCTGAATCTCCATTAAGAAAGTAGACTTTGAAATGGATGTTCCAAAATATATCCCTAAAAGTCCCGTGTTTTTTTACAAAATTACACATATCACCACGGACCTATATATCACGGACATATAAACCATGTCCGTGCACATATACATGTATGAATAAATGTAATAATTTTTAAACAAATTTTCGGAAAATATCATTTTAAAAGTGATCGATTTTGCGCCTGTCAAAGGCGATTTCCTTAAAATTTTCTCATCGGGAGGGGTTTCCCACCCACCCCATCCGCGGCTCCAGTGCTCAATACCCTCCTACGCGTGTGATGTCTGAGTATGAATACGGAAATATACAGATATCCTTAATTATAAGATTTTCAAATAAGCGATTTTGATTTATTGTAGCATTATATTTTATCAGGCTGAGTATGGTTGTTCCATTTGCCCGGTACAACTATCCTTATACTCAGAATAGTCACCCATATACCGACGTCACGTACTACGAATTAGCGACCCACATACTAAATACGAGAGAGTCGTATTCTAAGAACCCATCAATTGAATACAGCTACCCATAAATGATTGGCATACATAAGATACACGGGATATATGATAGAACCATGTCCCCAGTGCATGGACCATTTGTACACAATACAGCGACTACTATACACGCAGTACAACATTCCCATAAATAAACCCAGTAATCCATATACTGAGTACAGCGTATCTATATACGAGTATTCAAAGCGTGAGTAGTCTAAGTGCGGTAAGGGCAGTCGCAATAATTTGACTGAGAGTGTCTAGACTTAAAGCTTTTCACGAATTTGAGATGGACAGACGATGATAGTACGATTTCAAACTAACAAAATAAGTACTTGCATGTATACAGCTATGTCGTTTTACTATTTGACTCGTTTTGATAGGAGTGTCTGAAGTTATGTCAATATCTGTAAATGCATTTTGTTTCAGGTCATGTAGGGGTTATTCTTGGAGCGGTTTTGGGTTCCGTTGTGGCTCTAGGAGCAGTTGGTGCGTTATTGTACTTTCTGAAACGTGCTAAAAAGACAACTAAAACCGCCGCCGTCCATCCAGACAGTGAAAACCAACCAACGGAAAGTGACTGTGAGCTGGATACTGTGAATATGTAGTGGGTGAATGATTTTATACCATTTAGGACTAGAACAAAGGCGTGTTTTTACCTAAATCATCCCATATGTAAGGACTGCGAACATGTTATCATATATCTGCACTCTTTAAAATACAAGCAAAAAAGACACGTTCAGTTTTCTCAGTGCAGGCAGTTTAGGGGTAGATAAGTACTTAAATAAATAGTAAACAAGAAATATCTTGAAAAAAAGATGGTCGTTGCTATTTGATGAGCAACATAAAAAATTGCCGAGATTTAACGATTGATGTTCAATCCAGATCCAAAATAGATTTCGGTAAATTCATCGAAATACAGTGGATTTTACACAACACTGATGTGCAAATAGCAAAACCATGATAGTACGGATGCGCCGGATAAAGCTGAAAAAATACTGCATTTGTTTCCTGTTGAAAGTGAATATTTCCCCGATTATATTTCTTATTAAGTAAAATGTTTAATTGTTATAGTGTCATACCTACTTAAAAGAACAGCCTTGTCTAGTTCATTTACTTCCCGATTCATTTCCTTTAATGCCAGGCACCAGGCAGGTAGGTACATGGTAACCATTATTTAACTAGCTGGTGACTCATCAACCGCGGCCATACCATAACGGATCCTAACGGCATTCGAACCTTCGACCTCCCGGAAGATGACTTAACCATTCGGCCAAGGGAGTATTTATTGTTATTTATTTTGATTCAAGAAGATAGACAGACCGGAACAGTACGCGGAAAACTGACGTCGATATTACTCACAATTATTCGTACGGTACTTGTTCTCCTTTTGGTATCTGGTATCGAACGCATAAGTGTACTTTTCCGGGTTTTTAACTTACAAGCAGACGAACTCGGATTGAGAAACGTAATCAAACATTGTTGTTGCAGTCAACGGGTTAATAAATTATTGGACGGTACCGCTCAGGTACCGTCTATAATAGTGGCAATTTTGAGAGGCATACAACAATTGGTTCCCGTTTTCAAAACGCAAAACAGACTGAAAGCCGGTAATAAGTCAATTTTTTATACACATTGACCCATTTACTTAAGCGAAAAGTAGTTCCAAAGTTTACCAACCTTGATAATATCACAAACGTTTCAATAAAATGAAATATTGAAAAGGTGACCTGCTAAAGTGGTTTGTGAAATAATTAGCTGTTTCTGTGGAGTTCATGAGGAGTTCAGATGGGTTTAAAGCAATATATTAATACACACTGCGTGACCCAAATGCTATCAGACTGGTACCAAACCATACTGAAATTCACTGAAATTTCCGACCATTTTATGAAATCTGTTTTCAATAACTGAAACACACTTCTAATATAACATATTACGTAATGCATATTATTTATTTCCTGTTATAATATTAAATAATAGGTTGACTTAAAAGTACCGACAACAATCTGTGTAAACATTGCATAAATTACGTAAAACATAGACGATAAGCCGAGACCATATTAATCAGTCGTTATCAAGACGTTTCGACCGGGGTGAAACTGTCAGGGGTCGAAGTGTCAATTGTTTTGTTTTGGGATCGAACAGTCTATGAGCCAATCAGCCAAAGCGTACTATTTTGGATTACGCATAACCGGTAAAGGGTCATCTCGGCCCACTTACAGTCTCGGCCCGGTCCGACTCGGCCCACTTTTATAGTACAATGAATAGGCAAAGTTGTTCACACATTCCGGTCCGACTCGGCCCACTTTTGAAGTGCAATTCGCAAAGGCTATTAGTTTCAAACGTATATACAGGCATAATAAATTCTATAAAATTTACCTTTATATTGTCATTTGTCGCGTCTGTCTATCATGTTTAAAATGTTGGCACTAAATTATCATCATGATATCTAGTCAGTTTTTGTGGGTATCCTGTTGTATAGTTTCTATTACCCTTTTCAGCTTCATACTGATATCATAATATACATTTTTTTCGCTCGCTCGAATAAAAGAGTTTGAAAAAAATATATTTTAATTATTTTTTTCGCTCGCCCCATTTTTTGGGGAAAAAATCGGTAGAACAAAAACAATTTGGTGTGGCCCTACAACAAGATAACTCAACACCTATAGCAAGCTAGTGATATCAACTTTATGCCCTGGTATACTGATTTTACTCTTAAGTTAGTGCTGATATAATTTAATATGTCATTTTTTAATTAAATATTCACGGACGTTACATAAAGGGTCTGATATCTTTATATTCAATTTATTTTCAATTGTGACAAACATTTCACTTGTTTTACAATTATACCAGTTTACCATTTTATTTTACATGATTCAGGCCACCAGCCAATAACATCAATATACAACATACATCAAATAAACATGTACATGTGTGCAGCTAAACAATGTCATATGGAGGTTATATAATGCATGAATAACAATTTCAATAGAATGTAACAGCATGTGAAAATGCATCTCATAACTGTTCAAGTAAACTTTTTCAACAGAGCATTGCATAATGGATGTAACATGCTACATGTTTTATTACAGATTCATTCCTGCTACTTAATAATATATAAAGCTTATGAGTATTTGGATTCAAGTAATATTTCATTGGAATGTACTTTCTTCTTAGGTCATCATATGCAACACATTTTAACATAAAGTGAAACTCATCTTCTAAGGATACATTTGTACATAATTTACAAGTTCTGTTTTCCAAAGGGACACAAGTATATCTACCTCTTTCTATTTCTAGATGACTTACTCCAGTTCGAAACTGTGCATATAAGGTTCTACCATTATTACTGACCAATTTTCTTTATTTCGGTTTGTAAATCTAGCATTTCTAGGACAAGTCTATTTGAAGATCTCTTGGAAAAAATGTTTGCTATTTTTCAATAATTTTTTATTCTTTTTCACATTTATGTCTTATGTTTTAGTTTTGTTTCAAATTCCATGCAAACCATCTTACCTATAAACACATACTTTGATATTATAAAACTGTCTAGTTACAAAACGGAAACTTGTATGCAACAAGTTGCCAGCTGGGCTACAGAGACGAGTGGTACCGTCCCACAGCACTTTTGTGCTTTGATTACAAAGTCTCGCCAAAATATTCAACATGAAGCCAGAAATGATTCGTTAAGTACAATTCCTGACCTATCATCTCAATCATTTGGGCGTATGCATGTGACTCGTAGTGTACAGTTATGCGCCAAATGTTAAACTCATTTTTGCCATCCACAGTATAGTTCCAATTTATGAAGAAGAAACAAATAAATGGCCTTTTTATCGTTCGTTTTGGTATCCATTTAGCATTTAATATACTGTGTCTATGACTAACCATACTACGGAGTTATTTATTATGCAGTCTCATTCGGAACATTTCAGCATTATTGACTCTGTCGAATACCGCCGAGTAGTTGCGACCCCAGGCTAGCAGTCTCATACGCAGTGATTTTCCCTTACAGGTCTCGAAGTTTCTGTAGTATATATAGCGTAATTGAATGACATTTAGGCATTTTTATGTTGTGCAACACATTTTAACCTTCAGATTGCATCAAATTGCGCCGACCATCTTTTTTAAAGATATTTCTTGTTTAATATTGTGCTCACGTTAAAAACTTGGTACAGAGAAAATTCGTATAATCAAGAAATAACTGATATCATATGTATTGTGTTCTAGAGATATCCGATTCTCTTAAGTGGATTTAATTAGATTCTTGACCCACATGTTGAAAAGAAATGCTATATGTATTTGTAATCTTGGTAAAAATGTCAGTATGAAATATATAGTCTAGCTATGTTTCATTATTCTGTAATGCTATGTTGATAAAAACCAATTAACATATAAGAAATAACAGTGCGGGACATTCCATGGATTTGTATTTCAAGAAATATTATCGCACTGATACAGACTCACATGTTTACCACTTAATGAGGATGTTATCATACATTTATACTAGCTTGTTACCAGGTCTGAACTTTCAGTGAACACAAGACAATAAACAAGACAGGAACACGGACCAGACAGTTTATATTGTGTTATCAATTTTATCTGTTATTGACGGTCAAACCTATTTTCAGGTGAATGTTATCTGTTATTGACGGTCAAACCTATGATCAGGTGAATGTTATGTGAATGTGAATGAATGGTTATGCTTCTATTTTATTTGTTTTTAAAAAGAATGGAAATGTTGTGTAATACTATCTTAGTATATGTAATATGACACTGTATGAGTTGGGTTATAATTGCCTCTCTGATAGTAGACAGACTCACTCGTTGTCAATACATACTACTGCATGTACAGGTCGTATATACACGTCACAATTAACCTTGTTTTTTTAGATTTACTGCCTTACGAAAGTTTCTTTTTTTGTTCGGTATATAATAAATATATGTGCGACATTGTGGCGGTAGGCCTATATTTGAGACAAAGACCTAAATACCATGTATTAATGGTATTTAGGTCTTTGTTTGAGAGGAGCATTTTGGGTAGCTGTCTGATTAATTTCCTTCTGTATAAACTTCGAAGTGTCCCTTTCAAGAATAATTTGACCCCATAGGTCATAAGCTTCTTTTGACCACCCGGACCTTTCGGCCTCGGTGGGGCGATATCTGAGGTAAGAGATTAATACAATTTCAAGGGAGGCAAGGCTATCTCCACATCTATTTAGTTTCAAAAGACTTTCCTTCGGAAGTAATAACACGTATTTTAAAAATTTAATGTTACAATTTTGCACGACGCTGTTGGCGACGTTAAAGCTATCACAATAGCCCGACTTATTTCTATGTAAAAATAAATATTGCTTTAAGTTTGTTTTGCGAAAGTAATTAAATTGTAAAACTTGCATATAAATAGTTATAAGAAGTCAGTTATAGGATTTATAAGCATCTACATCCATGTATTATTAATTCATATCATTTTTATGCCCCCGAAGGTGGGCATATTTATATCGCACCATCCGTCCGTCCTGATTTTTCGTGTCCGGGCTGTAACGTTGTCATGACCAATTTAAAATAACTTGGCAAACGTTTTCGCACATAAAGGAAACGTGTAGCGTCCAAGACCCACGTCCCTTCCTAAAAGATCTAGCCACATTTAATCATCAGTTCCTTCGCTTAATTATAGATATTTCAATCATCCTACGAGTACCACTTCAGGGACATTCGTCACTTACAGTGATGGTGTTGTAAGATCTATTACGTAATTTATTTTATATCACCATATTTTATACAATATCACCATAACAAATATAATTACATTAAAAAGTCCCTACCGTCACGAACTGTTCAACTACCGTCACATTAAACTATATGATGGTAGTGACTCGTGACGGTAGTGACATTTAAGCATTTTCAAGCTGTTGCAGGACTAAGATGAAATTTGGTTGTTTACTTCTTTTGTTTTAGGCATATTTACAGCAATATTCTAGTTGACGGACGGACAAACGCGTAGAAAATTGTGCATATTTTAAAAAAAATCAGCATACGGTAGTGACTGTATAAACAAATTACGGAGAAAAAATCTTAGCTTCCAATGTTTTCGAAGGATCAGCCATGGAGGACACACGCTCTGCGATTCGCGCCAAATAAACAGTTTATGCATAACGTCACATACAATTAAACTGTGATATTTTATCAACATGCCATTAATTGGCATATAATTGCTGTAGGGAGATAAAACCCCATGGACAGATTGTTTTCTACTTTTTCGGCTTAAATATCGTTTGCTTGTTTCGATTAAAATAGACTATTAAATCTTTGTTTAATGCATATCTATTTCATTATCAAAGACACAATAGGAATTGAACCTATGGATTAAGCGATACTAGAGTATATGTAATATTAACTGGTAGTGGGGACATGGCAAAACAGACTGACAGCTTAACATATTTATTCGATATAATACATTTGTATTACATATTTCTTAGTTTAAGTTTAAATAGTTAAAATTAATAAATAAATTGATGATATATCTTAGACTAAAACATGTTTTATAATGTTCATAATTTAATAGATGAACTTTATATCAAGTTTTATACCAAGGACAATATGTTCACGTTTTCTGTAGAATGACCCAAGTCGTGAACTCACACATCTACGTTAATAAACTTGCTACATAGCGATTTATCTGATTAAAACAATATAAATGTTCGCGACTGGTACATAAAACCAAGAAAGTCTTCTTATTCCAACATCGGACAATTCCCCGTGGTGATGAATAAAAATACTATTTACTGGATAAATCTTGAAATACACTATAAACAATGTTAACCAATCTGCTTCAAGGTTACACATATTTTTAAATTGAAGAGTGGTTAACGTAAGATTTGATTGGTTTACAAAACACTGAATATGCAAGTAGCAAACCATGTTAGTACGGCTGCGCCGAAAAACATCTGTTTGTCAATAATTATTGTGTATGAAAAATATTTATTTAACTTGAACCTCAACATTGATAAATATTTTGAACATAAAACAGGGAAATATCGCTGGTCTAAGGGAGGGTAATCCACATACCAATTCTCTGATACATTGCATTAAACTCTTAGTTAACTCTCTTGAAAATTGAAACTACGATGGACACAAAATATTACAAGTATTAGCCTCGTGTCAAGCGCTTGAGCAAAGCCACGAATATCAAACTGCATTGTGGTCATTGATTGGAATAGTTCATCAAAGTTAAATACGCGCATATTATACGTTAGCTGACAGAATAATACAAATAAAGGGTAGAGCTACTTTGCACGTTTTATAATCTTGTAACAACAGTCAACTTCCTATAATTGTTAACAAGACTGAGACAATATACATGTTCGTATAGCCAACATTTTTATTCAACAATTTATTTGACAACGAACTCTTGGACAAAATTTACAGAAACTCTAGTTTTTGCACTGAGCGATAGTTGCTATAGAAATGATCAAACACGTGGCTGGAAGAATCTAAGTATTGTGCTCGACAGACAATTGTATTATTGTATATATTGTAGTTACACATAAGGAATATGTATATTTGTATTTACATGTTTATTCAAAACACAAAAAGAACACATTGCATCAAAGGTGTGTGATCGGGGTATTACCAACCTTTTGTGTATGCTCACAGTTTATTTTGCACAGGTAACAGTGTTGCAGTTGGTCCACGTTCATAAGTTCGTAATGACACAAAATACAACTTTACAATCAAGCATGTGGAATTGTGATACACAGTCTTATTGTCAGGCACCTTATGTCGTTTGTGACTCAGGTCATCGACATGCGTCTATGATTCCCATATTGTTCAAACACATGGTGTGGGACTTGTTGTATGTAGTTTCCTTACGTGATAACCACAGAATGTTCTAGTTAATTATGTATTTAACTGGTGGCAGAAGTATGCAACCACAAAAATGACATCAGACGAATGGTAGTTGTAAGAAAGTCATATTAAACATGTGTGTTTATCAATTACACGTACTATATGATGCCCGCTGTACGATTTCCAACCTCTTGTGTAAGTGACGTCATTTCAAGAAAACGTCATAATGTAACGTCACCATGTACGGACAGTAAGCAATATTTGCCCCATATGGCAATATGAAAACGAAGTGACCATATGGAGTAAATATTGTTTCATGCTTGCACATAGTGACATCACATGTGACGTTTTCTTTTAATGAGGTCACTTACAGAAGAGGTTGGAAATCCCACAGCAGTGTTCATATACATTTGATGGGTCTATGCCTGGTAAAATGCATTTCAGCAAACTGACCACGGGTTTCATTTGCAAGGTCCCCAAACATGGACCACTGGGGAAAAGTATTTTCAATAACGGTGGTCTGTTTTATACATGTATAATACTCTGAGTAGTATATTGTATATAACCATATTACTATGTATTATAATTGTTTTACTGTGTACTCGTATGATCATACATACCAATGATATAATTGTGTGACATTGATGGTTCATATTCCGGAGCCTTCTGATAATTGTATGTAAGATTTCTACTTGCATACGTTTCTAACTAAGAAAAAAGATAAGTTTTCATTACAATTTTATTTAATTTCTATAAAGAAAAAACAGAAAGTGAGACATTTGAGTGAGCATGGTCAATTATTTCCATGATGCCGTAGTGAACTTGTATCTTTTTTAAACGTGAACATAAATGATTGACAGCTGGTATAGCGTGAACATAACTGATTGACAGCTGGTATAACGTGAACATAACTGATTGACAGCTGGTATAACGTGAACATAACTGATTGACAGCTGGTATAACGTGAACATAACTGATTGACAGCTGGTATAACGTGAACATAACTGATTGACAGCTGGTATAACGTGAACATAACTGATTGACAGCTGGTATAACGTGAACATAACTGATTGACAGCTGGTATAACGTGAACATAACTGATTGACAGCTGGTAAAACGTGAACATAACTGATTGACAGCTGGTATAACGTGAACATAACTGATTGACAGCTGGTATAACGTGAACATAACTGATTGACAGCTGGTATAACGTGAACATAACTGATTGACAGCTGGTATAACGTGAACATAACTGATTGACAGCTGGTATAACGTGAACATAACTGATTGACAGCTGGTATAACGTGAACATAACTGATTGACAGCTGGTATAACGTGAACATAACTGATTGACAGCTGGTATAACGTGAACATAACTGATTGACAGCTGGTATAACGTGAACATAACTGATTGACAGCTGGTATAACGGTCTCTTGTTCTGTTGAGGATGATGCAAATAACTTGATGCTCCTATTATTACTGGCATGTTTCAGTCAATGAAAACATTGTGTACTCTGTAGACTGTTGCTATGTCCAAATCAGGTCTGTCTCGATAACGCATTGATTACCTCTACACACTGTTGCCATGGTGATACATGTTGGATACCTGGCAGGACATACAACTAAGTTGTTTGAAGTAACGATGAAATAAGAGAAAAACTATTAATAACAGCTTGTTTTGTTGCACATTTGTAATTATTCACACAGTATAAATAAGTTCCGTAGATGGGGCTGGTATAAACCCCTTATATATCACTTGTACTCTGATTACGCAACATAAAGTTCAGCAAAAGGGGAACATTACAGTCTTGTCAACCAGGATTTGGAATCTGATCTGGAATAAAAAGTTGTAAGAGAATCATTTTAGGCAAGAAAAATAAAACAAGAGATGTTTGTAAAACATTATGCCCCCTGTGACCTTGACCTCTGACCCCAAAATCAATAGGGTTCCTCTGCTATCCAAGGTGAATGATAACTTAAGATTTCAGTGGTTTATGCAATACTGATATGCAATAGCAAAGGCATGTTAGTACAGCTGCGCTGAAAAACTACATACATGTAAATGTATTCATTGCTTTTGACGGTATGTACAAGAATTGATAATTTCAAGTTGAGAATCGGTGGATTTGTATGATTGGTTATATAAGAATTTGATTAAACAAAACAAATGCAGCATACTGTATTTCTGCCTTGGATATTTTCTTGCCAGCCTGGAACATTTCAGCAGCTTGAGAAACGATCGGGTCAAAGTTCAAACTCGCCACTGCCACAACATCTTCCCCTCTGAAATATATCAGAAGGTTAGAGGTACATGTACACATATTTTCATTCAATAGAGTTCAATAGCAGAATAAACAAGAAATATCTTGCAAAAAGATGGTCGGCGCAATCCTAAATGTTAAGATTTGTTGTGCAGCATAAAATTATGCCAAGATGTTACAATTGCTAGTCACTCCAGATCCAAAATGGATTTTGGTAAATTCACCGAAACTTAACCAGTCCATGTCAAGGTTACAAATGTTGTTTGGTTGAAGAGAAATTTCCTTGGTGGTTAATGTAAATTTGACTGCTTTACTTATATAACACTGATATGCAAATAGCAAAACCATGTTAGTATGGCTGTGCCGAAACACATAGAACAAATATATAGTATAGAAAAGCCAACATGTGACAATTGGGGGAGCAGCAGGGATACACGGGATTTTTGACAGACGACAATTCCCAAAATGTAGGAATTTGACAAGCCGAATGATTCTCGGTCCTGTTCTTCCCCGGGGCAGTTCTGGACCGGTCCAGTTCTTCCCCGGGGCAGTTCTGGACCGGTCCAGTTCTTCCCCGGGGAAGTTCTGGACCGGTCCAGTTCTTCCCCGGGGAAGATCTGGACTAGTCCAGTTTTTCCCCACCCAGTCCATTTCTTCCCCCCTAGAAAATAATTTTATTTTAAACTTTTTCACACTGGAAATTATCTAATTTTTCATGTTAGGGTGGGGAAGTTCTAGACTGGTCAACTTCTTCCCCCCTAGTAAAATATTTTATTTTCAACTTTTTGCTAGTCTATTTCTTCTCCCCTAGTTAAATACTTTATTTGTGTCAAGGTGGGGAAGTTCTGGACTAGAGTTTTTTATATTTTTTTTCGCTTTATGGTAGGGAAGTTCTGGACTAGTCCAGTTCTTCTCCCCTTGTAAAATATTATTATTTTAGTCTTAGGGTGGGGAAGTTCTGGACTAGTCCAGTTCTTCTCCCCTTGGAAATTGTTTTATTTTTTTACGCTTTAGGGTGGGGAAGTTCTGGTCTAGTCCAGTTCTTCTCCCCTTGTAAAATATTATTATTTTTGTCTTAGGGTGGGGAAGTTCTGGACTAGTCCAGTTCTTCTCCCCTTGGAATTGTTTTATTTTTTACGCTTTAGGGTGGGGAAGTTCTGGACTAGTCCAGTTCTTCTCCCCTTGTAAATTGTTTTATTTTTTTGCGCTTTAGGGTGGGGAAGTTCTGGACTAGTCCAGTTCTTCTCCCTTTGTAAAATATTATTATTTTTGTCTTAGGGTGGGGAAGTTCTGGACTAGTCCAGTTCTTCTCCCCTTGGAAATTGTTTTATTTTTTTGCGCTTTAGGGTGGGGAAGTTCTGGACTAGTCCAGTTCTTCTCCCCTTGTAAAATATTATTATTTTTGTCTTAGGGTGGGGAAGTTCTGGACTAGTCCAGTTCTTCTCCCCTTGGAAATTGTTTTATTTTTTCGTCTTAGGGTGGGGAAGTTCTGGTCTAGTCCAGTTCTTCTCCCCTTGTAAAATATTATTATTTTTGTCTTAGCGTGGGGAAGTTCTGGACTAGTCCAGTTCTTCTCCCCTTGGAAATTATTTTATTTTTTCGTCTTAGGGTGGGGAAGTTGTTCTTTTCCCCTAGAAAATTATCTTATTTTTCATATTAGGGCAGGGTAGTTCTTGACTAGTCCAGTTCTTTTCCCCTTGTAAAATATTATTCTTTTTGTCTTAGGTGGGGAAGTTCTGGACTTCCCCACACTGACACAAATAATAAAGTATTTAACTAGGTCATGACAGAATTAGACCAGCTGAAAGTTGAAAAAATAAATAATTTCCTAGGGGGGAAGAACTGGACTAGTCCAGAACTTCCCCACCCTCAGAAGAAAAAATAAAATATTTTACTAGGGGAGAAGAATTTGACTAGTCCAGAACTTCCCTACACTGACACAAATAATAAAGTATTTAACTAGGTCATGACAGAATTAGACCAGCTGAAAAGTGGAAAAATAAGATAATTTCCTAGGGGGGAAGAACTGGACTAGTCCAGAACATCCCCACCCTAACATGAAAAGTAAGAAAATTTTCAAGGTTAAAAAGTTGAAAGTAAAATAATTTCCTAGGGGGGAAGAACTGGACTAGTCCAGAACTTCCCCACCCTCAGAAGAAAAAAATAGATAATTTCCAGGGCATGAAAGTTGAAAATAAAATAATTTCCTAGGGGGGAAGAACTGGACCAGTCCAGAACTTCCCCACCATCAGAAGAAAAAATAAAATATTTTGCTAGGGGAGAAGAACTGGACTAGTCCAGAGTTTCCCCACACTGACACAAAAAATAAAGTATTTAAAATAATTTCCTAGGGGGGAAGAACTGGACTAGTCCAGAACTTCCCCACCTTCAGAAGAAAAAATAAATATTTTACTAGGGGAGAAGAATTTGACCAGTCCAGAACTTCCCCACACTGACACAAATAATAAAGTATTTAACTAGGTCATGACAGAATTAGACCAGCTGAAAAGTGGAAAAATAAGATAATTTCCTAGGGGGGAAGAACTGGACTAGTCCAGAACATCCCCACCCTAACATGAAAAATAAGAACATTTTCAAGGTTAAAAAGTTGAAAATAAAATAATTTCCTAGGGGGAAGAACTGGGCCGGTCCAGAACTTCCCCACCCTCACACAAAAAATTAGATAATTTCCAGGGCATGAAAGTTGAAAATAAAATAATTTCCTAGGGGGAAAGAACTGGACTAGTCCAGAACTTCCCCACCTTCAGAAGAAAAAATAAAATAATTTGCTAGGGGAGAAGAACTGGACTAGTCCAGAGTTTCCCCACACTGACACAAAAAATAAAGTATTTAACTAGGAGGACAGAATTAGACCAGCTGAAAGTTGAAAAAATAAAATAATTTCCTAGGGGGGAAGAACTGGACCGGTCCAGAACTTCCCCACCCTAACATGAAAAAGAAGAACATTTTCAAGGTTAAAAAGTTGAAAATAAAATAATTTCCTAGGGGGGAAGAACTGGGCCGGTCCAGAACTTCCCCACCCTCACACAAAAAATTAGATAATTTCCAGGGCGTGAAAGTTGAAAATAAAATAATTTCCTAGGGGGGAAGAACTGGACTGGTCCAGAACTTCCCCGGGGAAGAAACAGACTGGGTGGGGAAGAACTGGACTAGTCCAAAACCTCCCCGGGGAAGAACTGGACCGGTCCAGTTCTTCCCCGGGGAAGAACTGGACTGGGGGGAAGAACTGGCCTGTTACACCGGGTCCTTGCCGCTTACAGCGTCCTCGTACCAGCCAGTGTCACAGTGTTGGCCGTTTTCTTGCCAGTTCTCGCCGGGTCCATGCCGGGTGTGTGGGAAGTTTCACCGCTTCAGAAATCCTTCTGCTATGGCTAGCCATTCTTCAGGTGTCGTCAGAGGGGTCATCACTTCATCCATATATTCATCGCAGATTGCCTGGCAGACTTCCCGGACCACTATGGAGATCGTTTTTGGTGGGATGCGCCAGCCATACTGGAGTTCGGTGTACATTGCACCCGAGGCAAGGTGCCTCAGCGAAACAGCCAACTTGAGTCCTGGGTCGAGTGGCTCCCGAATAACATATGTTGCTTTGTGAGGCGATGTTCTATACGGGTTAATATTTCATCGTACATCTCGGGAGGCATTCTCATAAAGTTATTGAAAGCCGTGGGATCCTCACGCCGCAGTTCGACCATAAGCTGATGGTACGCGCCAAACTGTTTGCGATGACTGATCTATCCCCTGGTCAATACACATCTCCCCCGTTGGCCGCGGCGAGCCCGTCTTTGCTTCCGTCGGACGTGGAATGCCAGGTCGATAATTAGTTGTTCACGTTGGGCAAGGGCCAACATATACATGTTCCGAAGCCTCTCATGACACTCCATGATGATGACTGGTCCGATGGAGAGCAGGCACTAAATGAAGCTTCGACAATTGTTGTCGTTTTTATACAGTAAACTATGGAGTCACGGTGTCTGGCACGGGCGCAATGAAAACACACGGCAACAGGCGGGTATGGAGACGTTATGAAGATGGTGGAACGGTAACAGGACGTTATTAGGTCGTTAAGAGACCGGTTAAACGTTAAGAAACCGGTAAGGGGGCGGTATGTAGCCGGTATGAGACGGTGGGTCAACGTTGAGCAAACGGTGAGAGTCCAGTATGAACACGGTAACACGTCGTCACTGCCCCATGAAGGGTTCCATAACGGCCCACCGTCTTTATACTGTCCTCTTACCGTCCTCATACCGGGTTCTTACCGTGTTCCACCGCTTGTACCCACACGGCTAAAGATATGGACATGTTCAAAACTTTCGCCGGGTCATGCCGGCCACTAACGGGCCCCAACTGTGTTCACCGATCGCTCAACGCCCCGCCGTGTGCCCTAACCGTGTTCCACCGTCCGCACGAAATTTACCACACGGTGGCACACAGTAGGCTTACCCGGCACTATGTGACAGCTACATTAGACATCTCACACTGTAAGGATTTAGATAGAATGGTTGGTTTTGACATGGATTATGTTAACTGGGCAGAAAGTTGAACTAAAGAAAAATTCACACAAAGATTTTTTACCAAAAAGAACACGCAAAAAATGTTCTAAGGTCAGGGGCAAAAAAATAGGGTAGGTTGGGAAAACTGAAAAAACCTTATTGATGAACTGTTTCAATCCATAAACTACATTTAAAAGCAAGTGTCATATTCAATCAAATGTCTACCACAAGTAAAAGTCAAATAACTTATTATATTGTTTCTTACTTAGTATAGAAGGCAACAAATTTTTGTTCATCCAGATTACCATGTACAACAATATCATCATAGCCAGCTCCATAGCCTGAAAATACAATCATACATTTAGTATATTTTTTATTTTCGTCTCATCTATATACATGTACATACATTTTACAATAACATAAAAAACAGAGCCAACTATTAGTATATAGCCACTCTTAATAAGAGTTATAAGAGACTAGAGGTTGCAATAAAAAAACATATAAAAATCACATGATACATTAAGATATTAGACATTACACAATAGTGTGTAATAGATATTTACATATATGCATATAAAATCTGAAAATATGGTTGTTAATTGTTACTGAAAATAATAACTAAACAAAAACATGTGTAAGAAACTGAATAATATTGTGCACTATTGCGCATACCTAAAAAATAATCTTATGAAATCCATTTAATTAACAGCTGTTTTTCAGATGCAATAAAAGCTTTGACATAAATATGTGCATTATTTACAGAGATAAAAAGAACAACACTGTAAAATATTATGACATGTTTTGGCACATATCCTAATCGTATCCGAATTGTTCAAAAGGAAGACTACTTTATTATGTGCAGAAAGTAAGACTTGATTAACATAATGAAGAGATTGTGATGAAATCTGATTGACATTTACAGGGAGAGGAGGGGGGTATGCAAAAAGTTCTTATACATATTTCCTAACTTCTAGAAAAAATATCATAGACAATATTTTTTCTAGAATGATCATTTAAATATATTGCTCATAATCTGGACAACTATTAATATACATGCAAAATTATCAACTACAGTTATTATAAAAATATCTCTGGAGTTAATTATTTCAAAAGCTTGAACATTATATTTCTGAGATAAATCAATTGCTCTGGTCATAGATAATCGTGTTGCCAAAACTAATGTTACTTATAAATTTGACAAATGTAAACAAACCAACATACCCGTGTATCTTACACTTTTACCATACATAACTGTCCAAAAGTATGGAACACTTCTAATTGATTGCTTTTTACCCATAATGCTGTAGGCTGCATTCCTTCCTGTAAGTGATATATATACCATCAACATGACAGCCAGCAAAAGTAGGGAGATTTTACAGTTACTGAATGGAAACCTGAACAACGCTTCAATGGCCCTTTATGGCCGTCACTATTATGTCACATGAATAAAACTTTATATGAAAACAAGTACTTACATTGGGAGAAACACCTGACTGAATAAGTATACCTATAAGAGTTTGTATAGTTGAACAAAGATATCCAATAAATCCTGGTCTGATCATAGATATAAAATTTACCATGAGCATGTGCCATCTGCCAATGCTGAATGTTTACATTTGTTCCTCCAACAGTGAAGAGCGGGAATTCCACAATATCTCCAGCTGCAAATACATCCGTCTGGTCAGTAGCCATGTTCTAGAAGAATGGATAATTTGTTAGATTTGCTTCCATTTTCCCATCAAGATAGAGAAACAAAACATCGCCTTAATTCTACACTGACGTAAGGAGCATTTTATTACATTCGAGGAATACATGTTTAAAGATTGAAGAGTCAATAATAGTAATGTCTTAAGTCTTTGTGGAATTGGAGTTTAGTCTACTTAGAACAGTTCTACAGGGTCACAAATCTCACTATCATTTAGAGCTCAAAGAGACGAACAAAACGATACCAAACACTCAATATTGCCAGAGAATGACATACGTCCCTCTGGAATTAAGCCAACATTAGAATGAGAACAGTGCAACAAATACAGTGCATTCATACTTCACCAATCAGATGACAGCATACATTAAGGTACAAGATTGAAGAAGACATTCAATCATTGTCAGTTATTATGTACATGCAGATTATTGCAACTCATATGTGGTATCTGCATAAAATGTAACATCCATTGCTACATTACAATGATGACATAATACATCAAAGTCTTGTACAAACGGCTAGCCATGACTCAAATGTCAGAATACTGCCAGATATACCCAATTCATACAACACATACCTCATTGACAGGTATACCCAATTCATACAACACATACCGCATTGACAGGTATACCCAATTCATACAACACATACCTCATTGACAGGTATACCCAATTCATACAACACATACCTCATTGACAGGTATACCCAATTCATACAACACATACCTCATTGACAGGTATACCCAATTCATACAACACATACCTCATTGACAGGTATACCCAATTCATACAACACATACCTCATTGACAGGTATACCCAATTCATACAACACGTACCTCATTGCCAGATATACCCAATTCATACAACACATACCTCATTGACAGGTATACCCAATTCATACAACACATACCTCATTGACAGGTATACCCAATTCATACAACACATACCTCATTGACAGATATACCCAATTCATACAACACATACCTCATTGACAGATATACCCAATTCATACAACACATACCTCATTGACAGATATACCCAATTCATACAACACATACCTCATTGACAGGTATACCCAATTCATACAACACATACCTCATTGACAGGTATACCCAATTCATACAACACATACCTCATTGACAGGTATACCCAATTCATACAACACATACCTCATTGACAGGTATACCCAATTCATACAACACATACCTCATTGACAGGTATAAATCCTCTATCAGTCATCTTGATTCCAGAATCTTTCAGGAAGCTTGTGGCTGGTACAACACCTGTAAGTAACAATACAGCATGTGTTCCCTAGTTTCAATGTGTAAACTTTATCCAATCCTGCACCTACTTCACTCATAGCATAGCAGTAAATGTTTTCTCCATTTAATGGCCACATATTTTATTATAAAGGTCAAAGACAACATATAGGACCCATGAACTCAAAATGCAGCTTTATTATTTGGATTTTTACACTGAAAAAAATTGCACAAGTCAAAATGTTTATTCATAGTACATTGTACAATTTTAAATGCAATACTGTGATTTCAGTTTTCAAAATATAAACTATATTTACATGACGTTAGGTCGCTTTGGTGTAGTGGTTAGCATAATGGACCGGCAACCCGTAGACCCTGGTTCGAATCCCGGTAGCGCCATTGACCGATTTTTCGTGTTCCTCAAAACATGACTTTATTTCAATATTACTACAGCTGGTGTTGTGCTGTGTGGCGGATGTAAAAATTTGCCCCGTACTTCGTCCAAAGTGTAGTTAACCTTAATCAACTTTATATAAGTTAGATTTACACTAAAATGACGTTAGGTCATGGTGGTGTAGTGGTTAGTATAATGGACCAGGAAATCCGTAGACCTGGGTTCGAATCCCTGTAGCGCAATTAACCAATTTTTCGTGTTCCTCAAAACATGACTTTATATTACAACATTGATACAACAAATATCATATGACAAGGACAAGTTAAAATGGTTCTATACATACCTACACCTAGTATAGCAACATCAGCGGGAATCTTTGTCCCAGTAGATAGAACAGCCTCGGACACCTTCCCATCAACCCCAACAAACTCCTTTATCCCAGCTTGAAAATGGAACTTGACCCCTTTTTCTTCATGCATCTAAACAGGACATGTAGTGAAGGAGAATGTGAATAATTTACTGTGGTAGAAACATACAACAATAAGACCGAACATACAACTGAAATTGTCCTTAATATATAGTTCCCACTTCTACAATATTTACCTCCCTTGTTCTTAACTGCTGGCCATTTTGATACAGATAGGCAAACTGATAAGCCCTTATAGGAGTTACATATGTTTTTCCTAATATGTGATAATTGTGAAAACCAAGATAATTTGCATGTGACAACCACTTTTTCTTCAACTTACTGAGCCAAATGCCCACATTAGCATAATGAATAAGTTAATTTTTTTTATATATCGGATTAGTTTATCATCATTTACATTATATTCCCCATAAACTTTAAGGAAATTTGCCTATCAAAATGGCCGACAATTCAGAACTTGGGAGGTATATATTGTAGTTGTGGGAACTATGTATATGATTTGCACACATACTAGGTGGTGCTTTGTTTGTTCAGTACAATGTATAGCTAAGTTGCTGAGTGACACAAAATGTGTTTTCTTTGTAGTGGTATATGAACATTGTCGACAAACTCAAATTTTAAAATCTAGGGTACATTCTATTTGCACCAATAATTGTACTCCTTGTTTTCAATAACAAATTCTCCAAACGATTTACATGCATGTTTATTGTAACATATTACTCATAAATTCATCGAGTCTAAAGCCTTAAACATTCATATTACAAATTGTTATCTGAAAACTTTAAAAATAAATGTAAAATCATGACACAGAATTTATAAACAAATCAACTGAACATTTACAGCAAATAAATCATGACAGAAATAGATTAGTGAAAAACAAACAAAAACAGAACACCAACACCTAGAGTAACAACATTAACTTCAACAAAAACATCATTCACAAGTACTCTTAATTCTATTATAAAATAATGTGTCATATTCATTTTAAATATGCTGTCAATATTTTTAAGTCTGTAAGATTTAACAGTATCAAATGTTGCGCTTAAATTACAAACATGCACCTATATCATTCTGAATTCCATACTTTTTGAATGTGAAAACGATCAAACCTGAGAAACATTAAATCTGATACAACAATAATGTAAGTTTGTAGCAATATTTCACATACAAACTCGCAACAAAAATGAAACTGGTCACCTAGGTTTGTTGATACCTTTTTCTCTAGAACAGAAATCATTGTTGACCAGCTTACCACCAAAATAAAGGAATGAATATAAGAGTTGTCAATGCAAAGTACATGAGATCTTAGCCCCATAGCAACAATATTGTAGTTTCAGTAGCCAGAAGCTGAGAGTTTGATAGTACATGTATATAACAACCGTCCATTATTATAATACTTCATTTCAAGAGTTTGTAACCTAAATTGTACAATTTAATTTAGAAATACAATCAATGAATCATACAAAAACTTGACTTTGAACTTGTCAAGAAAACAGACAGGAGTGTGATTCCTAACTTTAAAATTGCTGATCGAAACTAAAGCAAGTTACACTAGACATGTAGAACAAGTGTATTGAATGGTACTTTCATTTACAGAATCTTTGATTTAGAATCATATTTCATGCCTAACTTTTTTCAATTGTTTTATAAAATATTATGTAATTATATAATCAGTAATGTCTGTGAGACATCAGAACAATACATATCAAAGAACACTAGGCCCCATGTTCACAAAGGATCAGCTGATCTGGATCAAGTTGATCCAAAAAAATATTTGCCATTTCATAAAGCAATTGAACATTTTTCCAGTATTTCTCATAAACATACACTAAAACACATAAAATTCTTCTAATTAACATCGTGAAAACATACAAAACTTCACCATGATGTTGAGAAATTAATTTATTATTCTTATGACTGAAACTGATCCAGATCAAATCAGGATCAATTTTCAAAATCGGTCATAACTTATTAATTTCCATCTTTTTCTTAATATGAATGACATGTGAATTTAATGTCTCAAATGTTTTGCACGAAGTTCATATTTGTAACATTAAGTAAACAGATTTAGCTTTGCATAACATTTTTTGAAAGATCCTATATTTAATCTTGATCCTGATAACTGATTGTTTGTGACCACGGGGCTAGGTGACCAAGGTTACATTATATACAATAAAACAATGGTTAAAACAAACATCTAGGAACATCTACAGTAGGCACACACAACTACAAAGCAGAATACATGGATGGGTTTCTGGTTACCTGCTTAAACACACGCCCAACTCGCTTTCCAAATACGTTCTCTAACGGACACTCCCCTCGACACATGACATGTATATTGGAGGCCTTTCCAGACAAAAAGGAAGCAACTTCTAGTCCTAGATAAAAGTAGATTGCCTAAAGTGTAATTTTGATACATTTAAATTGTCCACGACCAACAGTTGTAGGGTACAATATATACCCACAATACTGAGATTGTATGACCTTTGTATCAACACCTCATACGTCAGACAGTTGTAGGGTACAATATATACCCACAATACTGAGATTGTATGACCTTTGTATCAACACCTCATATGTCAGACAGTTGTAGGGTACAATATATACCCACAATACTGAGATAATGTATGACCTTTGTATCAACACCTCATACGTCTGACAGTAAAATTTGAATCCTGAAAAATAAACATTTTAACCAACCTCGATCCACCCTGAAAAGTTTGAGGACATTCAAGGTATTCATTCAGTAAGCTTGTAGTAGACATGTGAACACTCATTAACTGCACATTTGATATTTAGTCCGTCTATGACACTGATCATGAACAGTGTTATTTCAGGGATACAGCTAGGAGATGGAACCAGCAACTTGATTCAGTTAAGGCCACTGGATATTAAATCAGAGGGTCAGGATTGCCCTTCATGGCACATCTGTGTGATATTGATGTAATGCATCTGTGTGATATTGATGTGATGCATCTGTGTGATATTGATGTGATGCATCTGTGTGATATTGATGTAATGCATCTGTGTGATATTGATGTGATGCATCTACTTGCAATTTAGGAAACTTTACTCAACCCTTGCAAAACAGTTTGTAACAACCCTTTGTCAAACTTTATAGAATACTTTAACTCTGAGCATCAGTTTTAGAGAAGACTTTTTAAGTAGTTTAATTTAAGTGGAAATGGCATCTACATTCTTAATAAAATTGAATCAATACTAGGGATTTCCCAAAATGACAAGTAGCAGACACAACTTTGGAACAGACAAGGAGACAACTGGATGGATATATGAACATCAAATGGAGGAGATATAATAGAAGCGACAATGTACTGTGTATAAACTCCCACCACCAATAACAAGTGATAAAACCATGGAAAAGTATTGCGTGAATACAATAATATAACAATGATAATTAGAATTTGGTATGGTGAAATGTAAATAGGAACTGTTGGTTTTGTTTTTAATTTGACATAACTACCAATAAATATGACATTTCATTAAATTCTACAAAAATTGTTTCCAAATCATAACACAAATAAAGTTCATGTTTGCATCTGTACTTGTTGAATAGATTTCCATGATTGAAAGTTCACCTATGCTGGGAAGGAGTCAAATTTGATGTGAGGTAATGTCGTTTATGTGAAAAAAATTGTAATGGTGATGAATTTCACTATCTACTTGAATGTGATCACTTCAACGATTCAAGAATAAAATACATCCCCAAAACCTTCTATCGTCTTTTTGTGCTCATTAAAGAAATTATTTGTAAATTTAAATAAATGCCAGACTTAAAACATCTGAAAATAACATATTTTTATTGTATACATATTTCAAACAAGTACACATACTGTTTCCAGGAATATTTGTTTATCATGCATTCTACAATTGTATCTCTTGAGCATGATGCATTCATTTTCTTATTGTAACTGCCTCTTTAACATTATATTAGTATTTTGTATATTATCTACTCATGTTGTCATGCTTTTCATGAACTGAGAAATGAAAATAAACTGTAAGCTGGTAAACTGTAAACCTATGTGATCTTCCTCTACCTTGGTAAACTGTAAACCTATGTGATCTTCCTCAACCTTGGTAAACTGTAAACCTATGTGATCTTCCTCTACCTTGGTAAACTGTAAACCTATGTGATCTTCCTCAACCTTGGTAAACTGTAAACCTATGTGATCTTCCTCTACCTTGGTAAACTGTAAACCTATGTGATCTTACTCAACCTTGGTAAACTGTAAACCTATGTGATCTTCCTCTACCTTGGTAAACTGTAAACCTATGTGATCTTACTCAACCTTGGTAAACTGTAAACCTATGTGATCTTACTCAACCTTGGTAAACTGTAAACCTATGTGATCTTCCTCTACCTTGGTAAACTGTAAACCTATGTGATCTTCCTCTACCTTGGTAAACTGTAAACCTATGTGATCTTACTCAACCTTGGTAAACTGTAAACCTATGTGATCTTACTCAACCTTGGTAAACTGTAAACCTATGTGATCTTACTCAACCTTGGTAAACTGTAAACCTATGTGATCTTACTCAACCTTGGTAAACTGTAAACCTATGTGATCTTCCTCAACCTTGGTAAACTGTAAACCTATGTGATCTTACTCTATCTTGGTAAACTGTAAACCTATGTGATCTTACTCTACCTTGGTAAACTGTAAACCTATGTGATCTTACTCTATCTTGGTAAACTGTAAACCTATGTGATCTTACTCTACCTTGGTAAACTGTAAACCTATGTGATCTTCCTCAACCTTGGTAAACTGTAAACCTATGTGATCTTACTCTACCTTGGTAAACTGTAAACCTATGTGATCTTACTCTACCTTGGTAAACTGTAAACCTACGTGATCTTACTCTACCTTGGTAAACTGTAAACCTATGTGATCTTCCTCAACCTTGGTAAACTGTAAACCTATGTGATCTTCCTCTACCTTGGTAAACTGTAAACCTATGTGATCTTCCTCAACCTTGGTAAACTGTAAACCTATGTGATCTTCCTCTACCTTGGTAAACTGTAAACCTATGTGATCTTACTCAACCTTGGTAAACTGTAAACCTATGTGATCTTACTCTACCTTGGTAAACTGTAAACCTATGTGATCTTACTCTACCTTGGTAAACTGTAAACCTATGTGATCTTACTCTACCTAGGTAAACTGTAAACCTATGTGATCTTACTCTACCTTGGTAAACTGTAAACCTACGTGATCTTACTCTACCTTGGTAAACTGTAAACCTATGTGATCTTCCTCAACCTTGGTAAACTGTAAACCTATGTGATCTTCCTCTACCTTGGTAAACTGTAAACCTATGTGATCTTCCTCAACCTTGGTAAACTGTAAACCTATGTGATCTTCCTCTACCTTGGTAAACTGTAAACCTATGTGATCTTACTCAACCTTGGTAAACTGTAAACCTATGTGATCTTACTCTACCTTGGTAAACTGTAAACCTATGTGATCTTACTCTACCTTGGTAAACTGTAAACCTATGTGATCTTCCTCAACCTTGGTAAACTGTAAACCTATGTGATCTTCCTCTACCTTGGTAAACTGTAAACCTATGTGATCTTACTCAACCTTGGTAAACTGTAAACCTATGTGATCTTACTCTACCTTGGTAAACTGTAAACCTATGTGATCTTACTCTACCTTGGTAAACTGTAAACCTATGTGATCTTACTCAACCTTGGTAAACTGTAAACCTATGTGATCTTACTCTACCTTGGTAAACTGTAAACCTATGTGATCTTCCTCTACCTTGGTAAACTGTAAACCTATGTGATCTTACTCAACCTTGGTAAACTGTAAACCTATGTGATCTTCCTCTACCTTGGTAAACTGTAAACCTATGTGATCTTCCTCAACCTTGGTAAACTGTAAACCTATGTGATCTTCCTCTACCTTGGTAAACTGTAAACCTATGTGATCTTCCTCTACCTTGGTAAACTGTAAACCTATGTGATCTTCCTCAACCTTGGTAAACTGTAAACCTATGTGATCTTACTCTACCTTGGTAAACTGTAAACCTATGTGATCTTACTCAACCTTGGTAAACTGTAAACCTATGTGATCTTACTCAACCTTGGTAAACTGTAAACCTATGTGATCTTACTCAACCTTGGTAAACTGTAAACCTATGTGATCTTACTCAACCTTGGTAAACTGTAAACCTATGTGATCTTACTCAACCTTGGTAAACTGTAAACCTATGTGATCTTACTCTACCTTGGTAAACTGTAAACCTATGTGATCTTACTCTACCTTGGTAAACTGTAAACCTATGTGATCTTACTCTACCTAGGTAAACTGTAAACCTATGTGATCTTACTCTACCTTGGTAAACTGTAAACCTATGTGATCTTACTCTACCTTGGTAAACTGTAAACCTATGTGATCTTCCTCAACCTTGGTAAACTGTAAACCTATGTGATCTTACTCTACCTTGGTAAACTGTAAACCTATGTGATCTTACTCAACCTTGGTAAACTGTAAACCTATGTGATCTTCCTCAACCTTGGTAAACTGTAAACCTATGTGATCTTACTCAACCTTGGTAAACTGTAAACCTATGTGATCTTCCTCAACCTTGGTAAACTGTAAACCTATGTGATCTTCCTCAACCTTGGTAAACTGTAAACCTATGTGATCTTACTCAACCTTGGTAAACTGTAAACCTATGTGATCTTCCTCAACCTTGGTAAACTGTAAACCTATGTGATCTTCCTCAACCTTGGTAAACTGTAAACCTATGTGATCTTCCTCAACCTTGGTAAACTGTAAACCTATGTGATCTTACTCTATCTTGGTAAACTGTAAACCTATGTGATCTTACTCTATCTTGGTAAACTGTAAACCTATGTGATCTTACTCTATCTTGGTAAACTGTAAACCTATGTGATCTTCCTCTACCTTGGTAAACTGTAAACCTATGTGATCTTACTCAACCTTGGTAAACTGTAAACCTATGTGATCTTCCTCTACCTTGGTAAACTGTAAACCTATGTGATCTTCCTCAACCTTGGTAAACTGTAAACCTATGTGATCTTACTCTACCTTGGTAAACTGTAAACCTATGTGATCTTCCTCTACCTTGGTAAACTGTAAACCTATGTGATCTTACTCAACCTTGGTAAACTGTAAACCTATGTGATCTTACTCTACCTAGGTAAACTGTAAACCTATGTGATCTTACTCTACCTTGGTAAACTGTAAACCTATGTGATCTTACTCAACCTTGGTAAACTGTAAACCTATGTGATCTTACTCTACCTTGGTAAACTGTAAACCTATGTGATCTTACTCTACCTTGGTAAACTGTAAACCTATGTGATCTTCCTTTACCTTGGTAAACTGTAAACCTATGTGATCTTCCTCTACCTTGGTAAACTGTAAACCTATGTGATCTTCCTCTACCTTGGTAAACTGTAAACCTATGTGATCTTCCTCTACCTTGGTAAACTGTAAACCTATGTGATCTTACTCAACCTTGGTAAACTGTAAACCTATGTGATCTTACTCAACCTTGGTAAACTGTAAACCTATGTGATCTTACTCAACCTTGGTAAACTGTAAACCTATGTGATCTTACTCAACCTTGGTAAACTGTAAACCTATGTGATCTTACTCTACCTTGGTAAACTGTAAACCTATGTGATCTTACTCTACCTTGGTAAACTGTAAACCTATGTGATCTTACTCTACCTTGGTAAACTGTAAACCTATGTGATCTTACCTTACCTTGGTAAACTGTAAACCTATGTGATCTTACTCAACCTTGGTAAACTGTAAACCTATGTGATCTTACTCTACTTTGGTAAACTGTAAACCTATGTGATCTTACTCAACCTTGGTAAACTGTAAACCTATGTGATCTTACTCTACCTAGGTAAACTGTAAACCTATGTGATCTTACTCTACCTTGGTAAACTGTAAACCTATGTGATCTTACTCAACCTTGGTAAACTGTAAACCTATGTGATCTTACTCTACCTTGGTAAACTGTAAACCTATGTGATCTTACTCTACCTTGGTAAACTGTAAACCTATGTGATCTTACTCAACCTTGGTAAACTGTAAACCTATGTGATCTTACTACTTTACCGTGGTAAACTGTAAACCTACGTGATCTTACTCTACCTTGGTAAACTGTAAACCTATGTGATCTTACTCAACCTTGGTAAACTGTAAACCTATGTGATCTTACTCTACCGTGGTAAACTGTAAACCTACGTGATCTTACTCTACCTTGGTAAACTGTAAACCTATGTGATCTTACTCAACCTTGGTAAACTGTAAACCTATGTGATCTTACTCTACCGTGGTAAACTGTAAACCTACGTGATCTTACTCTACCTTGGTAAACTGTAAACCTATGTGATCTTACTCAACCTTGGTAAACTGTAAACCTACGTGATCTTACTCTACCTTGGTAAACTGTAAACCCAAACTCTATCTTTGTTATCTGTTACAAGTGATGACATGGAAACCGGTATTGCAAGTAAAGAGCAACAACAGACATGAACCAACAACAACAATCTACAGTGTTAGACTTCAACTCAAGTCTGCTTGAACTGTACTGGAAAAAAAGGGGTACTAAACCATAGCATTGCCTTAAACACTTTATTGGGAAATGACGTTGATGTTTGGCCCCTAAAATATGGGAAATGACGTTGATGTTAGCCCCTAAAATACAAAACAAGGATGAGATTGAAGTAAATATCCCTAACTGTGCTAAACATGTAGCTGCAATTATAACAGGAAAGAAAGGGGAGAGAACATAGACATATATCTAGCAAACAGACTGAGTTCTATGTTATGTACCTTTTGTAACACAGCCCCTACTTTGTCCCCTAGTGCAAGCTGGAATGGTACTTTTATTATATCAACTACTGACAAAGACTTAGCTTTGTCTGCAAGGAATGCAGCGACTTCCATTCCTGTAAAGACATTTTAGCAGCACAAAGATTGTAAATAAATTGTCTCAAATGACAATGTTTTATTTATACAACATTGCCAACGGATATAACTGCCAACTTATAGTCATACAAACGGATGAAGTGCAAACATAAAGTAAACATAATACTTGTACCAGCAAAATATTTATGAAATATCTATATTAAAATTTGTCAGATCTTGACACCACAAAGGACATGTATGAAATAAACAGTCATTGAATTTCATTCAGTACTTTGATATGACACAATATGTTGACAAAATATCAGTTTGAGAGGAGTCCATGGGTTACGTTGGTCCTGATAAAAACAGTCGGGCTTTTAGAAAATTCATTAACTTGAAATACGTGGAACACAAGTGCACCTTTCCTATATGCGGTTATTATAAATGGGTACTTTGTATAGCATGGACTGATGGCTACTTACCAATGAAGGAGGACCCAATTATGACAACATTTTTGCCACTAGCAGCAGCAGCAATCTTGTTAGCATCATCAGGGGTTCGTAAACTGAAGACATTCTGGAGGTCCACACCAGGGATAGGTAATACACGTGGTCTGCAATATAATGATAACACTGTAGGGAGTTATATTCCTGTAACAGAAATTATCGAAATTCCAACAGAAATGCATGGTAACCATGGTAACCGTGACAAAGCCTTAATTCCTAAATCTAAAATACATTTTCACTGAAGTAAAATGCCAATTATATCAGACTCTTAAACATGTCCAATAAAATCAACATGTACAAATATAAATAAATATGAATATATGATAAATGTCAAGCAATTGCCACCCTCTGACCTTGACCATTGACCCTAAAATCAAGAGGGTTCCTCTGCTACCAAAGACGAGTGTGTGGACCAAGTTTGAGGATGATAGGTCAAGGGGTTCTCGAGTTATTAATCGGAAACGAAAAGGTTACGGACCGACAGACATACCGACCGACCATCATGTGCAAACAAATATGCCCTCTTTTCTTCGAAGGGGGGATAATAAAAACTGCCAGATATTGAATGGTTATCATAGATTACAAGATAGCATTCAACAATACATGTAAAAACCAAGGTATGATGTGTTGTATATTAACTTACTGTCCACCAGTTGCAATCATAAGTTTATCATACTGTGCAGAACTTCCATCCATGAACTTCACCTTCTTACCAGATGTATTCACTGATTTCACCTGTAAAGTAACAATTACAGAAATGTTGTAAAATGGCTTCTTAATAAACTGGCACTCATGGAGGTGTAGCAGACAAATTGTATAACAAGAGTGATGGCCCTATATCGCTCACCTGAGTACACTGCCATGTTTTATATAGAGCTTAATAATTTATGCAATCTTTTAGGACCACTAGACAATGCTTAACACCAAATATCAAAGCTCTAGACCTTTGGGTTTTGGACAAGAAGATTTTCAAAGTTTACACTTTTAAAATCTATTTTTATCTCATGTGACCTACTTATGCAGCAGACCGGAACGATTTAGAGCACGAAAGAGCTCCACCAAAGGATCATTCCTGTGAAGTTTGGACAAAATCTATTCAGTAGTATAGGAGGACATGTTGTTTAAAGAAAATGTTGACGCACAACGCACAATTCACGACGGACATGCAAGGATCCTAAAAGCTCACCATGAGCACTTGGTGCTCAGGTGAGCTTATAAAAATTGGGACTTGTGAGTGTAGACAGTCCAATTAATAATGAAGGACAACTAATGACTGACACAGGACAATTACATTAGGTGAGCTAAAAACTACACAATGAAGTGTTTGATGCATTTTACGTTATTGTCCTCATTATTTATCAATTAAAACTATTTATGAACATGAAATTCACTAGAATTTGTTAAGTTTTTATCTGCTTTTCAAACCAGACTTTAGACAGGTCTTCGGAATTCAAATCTTCCTCCTTAAACTTTGATGGAAACACGGTATGAATAAATTTATTGCACTTTAACATACAATTTGCAAAAACAGCCATTAATATGATACTATAAGTGATATATGGAAACAAGTCTGTACTTACTTCTTTATCAGTTTTTACAGTGATATCATTAGCTTTGTAGAAATCTGCTGATCTCAGCGCTATAACATCCGGTTTTATATCCATTGCCTAGAAAATGTAATATTTCACTTATATATACATGTACTAATATATAGCTGCATGTGACAGAGACAAGACATACAATTCTGAACCTAGCATCACTTTCACTGATTTAGATCAATGGCCACATGGCTGGAAATATTTTCATAAAAGATATAACTCATTACTGCCACAAGTTCAAAGAAATATTCAGAAGTTATTTAGAAACTACATTTTACCATAAAGAAACAAGATGGTGAGGTTTTTTGGGTCTGTTTATTTTAAGCCTATCTTAAATAGCTCCACCAATCAAAAACATAGAATTGTTGCTACATAGGATCAAATTTAAGGCATTTCTCATTCATAATATTAGCCATTATACTCCAGTTCCTGAAGACATCATGTGTGCAAAAAAGGTCCGCAGATAATTTTTATATCAAGGTAAAGCTGAATGTTTGAAGTTTCCAAAAACATTTGGGTAGACGCGTGACATCATGCTACATTTTGAGAAATCCAAGAGGGCCACCAAGATGGCCGCCAAATATTTGAAAAAACATAAGATTTTCTGTGCAGTGGGTAAAATGAATAGGGTTATGGATATAACTAAACAGCATCAGTGTCCACTTTTCTAATTCATAATGTAAGTCATTACCTTACTCAGCTTGATTCTGTCATAGGGAATGTATTTATCCTTGGTTACTATGGTAACATCTCCTTTGAAACCTTCTTGTCGAAGAGTTTCAGCACAGGCTACAGATGCTGGTCCACCTCCAATAATGAGAACATTCTCACTCCCTGATGCAGCTTTACACATTGACTTCTGGCGTCTCACATTCGACAATGCTGATTTATCAGCCTGTATCTTCACCTTTCCATCGGTAACTTCAACCTGGAGATATAAATAAACAAGAAATATCTTGAAAAAAGATAGTCAGCGCAATCTGAAGCAAGCAAATTAGTTGCAATCTGAAGGTTAAATTTGTTGTGGAACTTCAAACACATTTTTAAGGTTGTATTTTGAGATATCAGAATATCAAGATCCATAACTCTGATCCCCATTTAGGTAGAATTTAGGTAGACTTATTCCCCTTCTATGTTAAGAACATTTGAGTTAAAGTTACACACAAGAAAATCTTTGAATCTGAATAAAATCTAAAAACTGTGTAAACTTTTGGAACAAGGATAATTTACAGCAAAAAATAAATTGAATATTTAAGCTACGCAATAAATATCAACTGATAACTTACAGTGATTTACAATTATCCAATTCTTGTCTCTCCACATGGAGTAATTTATTGATACTCCATAAAGTATGCACAGTATTTGTTTGGGGATGCGGTTATTAATTAAACAAGTCTGTGTTGAGTATGTACAAAGTCCAATATCTCCAAACAGTTTCAAAATACATAAGACAGCAGTAAGTACAGACATACAGGGTGTTCAAAAAAGGTCGTCCACAAAGTTTGAATTTTAGTATTTTCTTAAATGCTCTCTCCATCTGTGTCGCTATGGACCAACAGTTTTTTTTCTTGGTGAGAGTTCCAAATAAAACAGATATGCATGAAAAAAGCAGTATATTTCATTATGCAAAATAGATTCAGTGTACACAGCATTATTCTCACTTTATCTAAATTCAAACTTTTCGAACAAACCTTTTAACACCCTGTACATTCAAATACTTGCCTCATTAGTTCCATTAGTTTTAGTTTAAACATAATTGTCTAAATTGTCATGTACTATACAGTAAATGACAAGATAATAAAGTACAGGTAGTAAACAAGTGGATAGATATGGAAGCACACGCTTATTAGTTCCTTGCACATTGTTAATGAACAAAGCTGTACACATGTTTATACATGTGTACAATTATTTGAAAAGCTAAAATACATTATGTTAACACAATAACAAACAGAAACTTACGTCACATATGATTATAAACATATAAATATGTATACATTATGTAGATACAATAACATATGAGACACAGGATGTAAAAGAGAAAGAATAAGTTCAAAGAGAGAGAATAAGTTCAAAGAGAGAGAATAAGTTCAAAGAAAGAGAATAAGTTCAAAGAGAGAGAATAAGTTAAAAGAGAGAGAATAAGTTAAAAGAGAGAGAATAAGTTCAAAGAGAGAGAATAAGTTCAAAGAGAGAGAATAAGTTCAAAGAGAGAGAATAAGTTCAAAGAGAGAGAATAAGTTAAAAGAGAGAGAATAAGTTAAAAGAGAGAGAATAAATTAAAAGAGAGAGAATAAGTTAAAAGAGAGAGAATAAGTTAAAAGAGAGAGAATAAGTTAAAAGAGAGAGAATAAGTTAAAAGAGAGAGAATACGTTAAAAGAGAGAGAATAAGTTAAAAGAGAGAGAATAAATTAAAAGAGAGAGAATAAGTTAAAAGAGAGAGAATAAGTTAAAAGAGAGAGAATAAGTTAAAAGAGAGAGAATAAGTTCAAAGAGAGAGAATAAGTTAAAAGAGAGAGAATAAGTTAAAAGAGAGAGAATAAGTTCAAAGAGAGAGAATAAGTTCAAAGAGAGAGAATAAGTTCAAAGAGCGAGAATAAATTCAAAGAGAGAGAATAAGTTCAAAGAGAGAGAATAAGTTCAAAGAGAGAGAATAAGTTCAAAGAGAGAGAATAAGTTCAAAGAGAGAGAATAAGTTAAAAGAGAGAGAATAAGTTCAAAGAGAGAGAATAAGTTCAAAGAGAGAGAATAAGTTGCTACAGGGAACGCACATACATAAGACAGTGCCTCAAGTAAGATATACTTGATTAGAACCTACTTTGAATGAAGGGATACTGTCAAGTCCAGGAAATTCCTCGATATCACCGTTCTTCACATTAAAACAAGCACCGTGCCATGGACATCTCACTCTTCCATTGCATAACACACCTGAAATACAATACTTGCTGTAGCTCTAAACTAATTGCAACACTTTTATGTATGTCTTGAAAGCAAAGTGGTACATATTTAAGCTTATTTCCATGTTGTTTTATTCCTCCTAGTACCTAACTTTATAGCGTAATTGTACAATCATATTGCTATTCTGCACGATGGTAGGATCATTACTACTGTGGAACTAAATATCAGAAGACGGCGACACTTAATGTAGAATGTAATCTACGCTCCCACACAGCTCTTTGATTCCCTGGCCGTTACATTATGAAGGTAAAGGAATAAGTGCCTGATGCTAAAGGAGAGTAAATGTAATCTACGCTCCCACACAGCTCCTTGATTCTATTGCCGTTACATTATGAAGGTAAAGGAATAAGTGCCCGATGCTAAAGGAGAGTAAATGTAATCTACGCTCCCACACAGCTCTTTGATTCCCTGGCCGTTACATTATGAAGGTAAAGGAATAAGTGCCTGATGCTAAAGGAGAGTAAATGTAATCTACGCTCCCACACAGCTCTTTGATTCCCTGGCCGTTACATTATGAAGGTAAAGGAATAAGTGCCTGATGCTAAAGGAGAGTAAATGTAATCTACGCTCCCACACAGCTCTTTGATTCCCTGGCCGTTACATTATGAAGGTAAAGGAATAAGTGCCTGATGCTAAAGGAGAGTAAATGTAATCTACGCTCCCACACAGCTCTTTGATTCCCTGGCCGTTACATTATGAAGGTAAAGGAATAAGTGCCTGATGCTAAAGGAGAGTAAATGTAATCTACGCTCCCACACAGCTCTTTGATTCCATTGCCGTTACATTATGAAGGTAAAGGAATAAGTGCCTGATGCTAAAGGAGAGTAAATGTAATCTACGCTCCCACACAGCTCCTTGATTCTATTGCCGTTACATTATGAAGGTAAAGGAATAAGTGCCTGATGCTAAAGGAGAGTAAATGTAATCTACGCTCCCACACAGCTCTTTGATTCCCTGGCCGTTACATTATGAAGGTAAAGGAATAAGTGCCTGATGCTAAAGGAGAGTAAATGTAATCTACGCTCCCACACAGCTCTTTGATTCCCTGGCCGTTACATTATGAAGGTAAAGGAATAAGTGCCTGATGCTAAAGGAGAGTAAATGTTATCTACGCTCCCACACAGTTCTTTGATTCTATTGCCGTTACATTATGAAGGTAAAGGAATAAGTGCCCGATGCTAAAGGAGAGTAAATGTAATCATATCTTTGTCTATGACGTAAATAAATGCCTATATTAAAGGCCTGAGCAAAATTTAAGCTCTTATGATTTCAGTATCAGATGTGTAATAGATAAACTAAATTAAATATAGGGTTATGTCACTTTGAGACTCAAACAACTCATCCATGGCATCAGTTCATTGATAATAGTAGTATTGCAGTTGCTGCAACTAGTGCCACACTCACATCAAAATCTTACAAAAGAGAGAGAATAAGTTGCTACAGGGAACGCCACATACATAAGACAGTGCCTCCCAACACAGACCTCCGGGAAAACAACAATCCATAAAACAAAAGGCACTTGAGGAGGATAAAGGGTACATACGTTAAGGAACAGGGGTGCAAGGATCATACACGGAGAGCCAAGTGAGAATTTCAGTACACATGTGTGCTGACATATAGGCAGATTTCAAGTTAAATACCTTTAGCAAGAGGAGCACCATAATGAGAACACTTTGAACCAATGGCGTAATACTCTGAGCCTTCTCTGACCAATAGAGCTGTGCCAGCACCCCCAACATCCACTTCCTTCATTCTGTAAATACACAGCCATACACTCAGCTATATGGATATCTTAACATTTCATATAGAGAGAGAGAAATAAAAATTGGAGGCATTAGAGTTAGCAACAGCGTAAGTTTACTGTATGCATAATAAATTTAACATGATTTATGTACTCCCTAAAAATCAAAAAGGAACAATCCTTTATATTCTACAATTAACTTAAATGTTAAGAGTGGTTTGATCACAAACTTCAAAATCCTTAATTTTGCACGAGTACTGGTTATTGAGCCAGAAAGAATATTAGTATCAGTTGTAAGAAGTGGCTTCACTATCTATGTTAAAAATAAACACTTTATTAGATAAGCAATGAAGTACAATTATACATGTATATGCATTTTACATACTCTCCAGATTTTAAATCATCCACATTGCAGACCACTGCTTCAATTTTATCACTTGCCATGGTTACAGGAGTAGTAGATATTGTTTTATTTTGTTGCTGGGTGTTAACTGTCGAGGTTACTGTATCACCTGAAAGATAGAATAGACATTCAGTTGCAGATATCTCACACCAAATGAAAAACTTCAGCCTGGATTTTCTAAGTACAAAAAGGGGAGATAATTCTGTTAAAATGGGGTAAGGGTTATGGCCATATATATTGTATCCAAGTTCGGCTAGTATTGCTCAAGAAATATGGATGCTGGAGTATAAACAATCATTTTGTGAACAACGGACGACAGACAGACAATGGACACTTCACGCTCAGGGAAGCTAAAAACACAAAATATTGCCTAGATTTATAGTTGTCTCCCCTGAAATAAGGGTACACATGATAATACATTATAGCAAGATGTTGAAGACAGAATATTTAATATTCCCTATCATTGTTAAATCAATAAGTAATGAAAATGTTACTGTGTGTTAATGGTTACAATGAAGTTGTGATAACAAAACATGTAATAATCAATTGATTTTAGCCAGGTAGTATTATCAATAACAAATTACCTTTATGTGTGAACACATTTAGAGAACGTTCAATCTCTGTCCAATTTAACAACAACTTACAAATTGAAACTAAAGATACAACTAGTTGACTACATTACCAACAAGCATATTATAAGATTACTGTAACTGTATCTGATCAGGGTTATAAATCCAGTGTAACTGTATCTGATCAGGGTTATAAATCCGTACCTGTTTTCTTCACTGCTGGATAAGCTTTCCGATACATTCTCAACAATTTATCTCCTTGAATCCCAGTAAAATTTATATCACTTATCAGTCTGAGAAAAATTTATAGTGTTAAATTCTCTCAAATCAGTCAGGAGTTTGTGTAATGCAGTAAATTGTCACGTTTTTGGCTTACATTTCACTTTAAAATTTATATCAAAATCAACAGTAAGATTCCACTGTATGAAATAGTACCAATAAAATCCAAATTCAGACCCACTTGTTTCCGATACCCTCAGTAAAATGTTTGTAATGTAGAAAAAATTATGCAGATCAAAAGTGGAGTTTAAATTATTGCTATCAGTGAAATTTACAATGATATGATATTGTATTGATTTATATTCACTATACTCGTGATCATAAATGAATAGTGATCATATATAAATAACTCACGATGACTGTCGTTAAAATGGGTCAATTTTTAAAGTGGTTTAAGAAAATTATTTGAACTTAAAGCTGGACAGAAGATCGTAAAGTAAATACATGAAGTGTTGTATATAAACATCGCCATGGTAATGTTGTTGTATGTAAACATCGCCATGGTAATGTTGACGCAACATTTAAAGACATTTTATGACATATCAATCAATGTTAGTTCGACACAGTGTAAACAGTAGTAAAGTGATGATTATATATTTACGCCATATAAACAATTATACTCATCATTTAAGGTCACAGGGTTAATCATCTTAACTTAGATTTAGCCATTTTACCAATTTATGACATCTCATAGCCGGGACACAGGTAATCATACTGGACTGGGGTCCGTACTCATATAGCCGGGACACAGGTAATCATACTGGACTGGGGTCCGTACTCATATAGCCTGGACACAGGTAATCATACTGGACTGGGGTCCGTACTCATATAGCCTGGACACAGGTAATCATACTGGACTGGGGTCCGTACTCATATAGCCGGGACACAGGTAATCATACTGGACTGGGGTCCGTACTCATATAGCCTGGACACAGGTAATCATACTGGACTGGGGTCCGTACTCATATAGCCTGGACACAGGTAATCATACTGGACTGGGATCCGTACTCATATAGCCTGGACACAGGTAATCATACTGGACTGGGGTCCGTACTCATATAGCCTGGACACAGGTAATCATACTGGACTGGGGTCCGTACTCATATAGCCTGGACACAGGTAATCATACTGGACTGGGATCCGTACTCATATAGCCTGGACACAGGTAATCATACTGGACTGGGGTCCGTACTCATATAGCCTGGACACAGGTAATCATACTGGACTGGGGTCCGTACTCATATAGCCTGGACACAGGTAATCATACTGGACTGGGGTCCGTACTCATATAGCCGGGACACAGGTAATCATACTGGACTGGGATCCGTACTCATATAGCCTGGACACAGGTAATCATACTGGACTGGGGTCCGTACTCATATAGCCTGGACACAGGTAATCATACTGGACTGGGGTCCGTACTCATATAGCCTGGACACAGGTAATCATACTGGACTGGGATCCGTACTCATATAGCCGGGACACAGGTAATCATACTGGACTGGGGTCCGTACTCATATAGCCGGGACACAGGTAATCATACTGGACTGGGGTCCGTACTCATATAGCCGGGACACAGGTAATCATACTGGACTGGGATCCGTACTCATATAGCCTGGACACAGGTAATCATACTGGACTGGGGTCCGTACTCATATAGCCGGGACACAGGTAATCATACTGGACTGGGATCCGTACTCATATAGCCTGGACACAGGTAATCATACTGGACTGGGGTCCGTACTCATATAGCCGGGACACAGGTAATCATACTGGACTGGGATCCGTACTCATATAGCCTGGACACAGGTAATCATACTGGACTGGGGTCCGTACTCATATAGCCGGGACACAGGTAATCATACTGGACTGGGGTCCGTACTCATATAGCCGGGACACAGGTAATCATACTGGACTGGGGTCCGTACTCATATAGCCGGGACACAGGTAATCATACTGGACTGGGATCCGTACTCATATAGCCTGGACACAGGTAATCATACTGGACTGGGGTCCGTACTCATATAGCAGGGACACAGGTAATCATACTGGACTGGGGTCCGTACTCATATAGCCGGGACACAGGTAATCATACTGGACTGGGGTCCGTACTCATATAGCCGGGACACAGGTAATCATACTGGACTGGGGTCCGTATTCATATAGCCGGGACACAGGTATCATACTGGACTGGGGTCCATACTCATATAGCCGGGACACAGGTAATCATACTGGACTGGAGTCCATACTCATATAGCCGGGACACAGGTAATCATACTGGACTGGGCTCCATACTCACGCATCCATGTACTAAGATACTGATACATTCTTTGCATAGAAATTGTTCATGTTGTGTTTGTAACAAGTGGGAAGTTTTACTAATATAACAGCCATACTGTCTATGAAATATGAATACAGTTAAACCTCAATAATAAGACCACCCATGGGACCCTGAAAATTGGCCTTCTTTTAGAGGTGGTCTTAATATTGAGGTGGAATTAAGAGCAAAACAGTGAAAATGGACTTGAAAATTGTGTTGTTAATTTTGGTGGTCTTATTATTGTGGGGGTCTTTAAATGAGGCTCTTCCTTTTGTATACTAGCCAAGGAAAATCACCTGACATGCAAATCGTGTTAATAAATGCTATTCGCTTATTTGATATAATGAGCTCAGTTGATAACCATGATGGAAATGCAATTTTTGGCTGCACACTGTAGCAGTGATATATGGGTTTAAGTCCCGATCAAGCCAAAGATTTTTATTATTAAAAATGTCAATGACTTTTTTTAATTTAAAGTTGTAAAACGTAATTTAATCTCATAAAATAGTTGAGATAAAGCTATCGTATTTTGAATTTCATCTCACAAAGTGAATGAATGAAAAAGATACAGACTTCAAATGTAAATATTTAGTGATTTAGCAATTCAATATTAATAATAATAATACAAGATTGAACGAGAGGCTGGTTCCACTAAATTGTATAAAATTGTGCATCAAACTATGCTTCTATATAATTATAGTATAAAGCTTTTAACCTAAGAAATAAGTTGTATTAGAAATAAGTAATTCAATTATATTTTCTCCTCACTATTCTATTATTTTTCACATTGTATCAATGTATTGAGTACTATATTAAGATTTATATCATGTTAAATTGTTAATCAATCATTCTATTGCATGTCAAATGACCATTGACCAATGTATAATATTTCATTATTTTTGAATATATATTTGCAATGTTCATGTGAAATTAGAGGCAGCATGCCTAATATTTCTGAATAAACTATCTGTATCTATATAATACAAGAAAGTACAAGAAACCAGTAAACACAAAGATTTACCTTCAGAGTAAGTTCATCTATCATCACTTGTGTACATACTAACACAAAGATTTACCTTCAGAGTAAGTTCATCTTATGATCATCACTTGTATACATACTAACACACAAAGATTTACCTTCAGAGTAAGTTCATCTATCATCACTTGTATACATACTAACACACAAAGATTTACCTTCAGAGTAAGTTCATCTATCATCACTTGTGTACATACTAACCCCGGTGAAATGCAGTTCATGAAATCATGAACTTTTCAAAACTTTCATGAACAGTTCATGAACTGGTCTTCAACAGTTCTTCATTTGTGTTCATGAACTTTTGGACATGAACCGTCCTTGAATTATGTTCATGAACAGTTCATGAACAATTAAAGAATACTGCAGTTCATGAACAATTAAAGAATACTGCAAAGTCCTTGAAATGACCATGAACATTTGCCAGTGCAATCATATCCATTTCATGAACTATAATGTATTTAATGGTTCAATAAAAGTTCTTAAACAGTTTCATAATGACATTTTCAAAATTATTCAGTTTACCAAATCTGTGTCTATTTTAATGTAAAATGAAAGTTACAAGTCATAAATAGTAATGTACATGGATGGTTTGCTTTAAAGAGCCATTGTGGTATGACCATCTTGACTAGGCTGTAAGAGCTCTGACAAAAAATCTCCATAACAAAGTTGTACATGTATATATCCCTCAGTACTTAGCAATGTATGGTGTACTTGATAGCTATACATAGAGTTAAACCATGTTCCTTGCACAGCCACTGATAGATTTTGTGGATTTCTGTTGAGTTAACTTGTCATCGACAGTTCAAGAATGCTGCATAAATTTTACATTATTTACTCATGATGAAATTGGAATTTGCAATTTTGTTATTTCTTTCAAAAGTATTATTTATTTATGGCAAATGAAGTTCATTGCAAAACATAAAAAAATGACACTGTTGCAATATTATGTCACTTCCAAGAGTTAAACCAACATTTTGTTAATATTTTGAATTATTTTAGTAAATTACCTCCCTTTATCAATAATTACATATTTTTATTATTTTTTCCAATAAAAACACCATTAAAAAAATATATAGTGATAGTCTGCCTAGAATATAGTAACTTGCAACTGCTGTGAAATTAAATTTAACAAACATTATACAATTTAGAAATCTATTTTAATTGTGTTTAGTTACCATATATATAGAAGGGAAAGGACAGAACACTTCAACCATGATATTGTATACAAACATACAAAACTTTAACCAATGATGGCTTACCCTGAATAGTTCATGAACTGTTCAAGTAATAGGCACCTTGAACGATTCATGTCCAGAACATGAAGTTAAAATGAGACTATGAAGTTGTATAAGAAAAAGTCCATGAACTGTTCATGAATTCTGTGTTCATGAACTGGTAATGAACTGAACATAAAATACTGGGTTGTTGAATAGTTCATGAACAGTTCAAGAATGTTTGGCAATGAAATGTGCATTAAAGATTCTTGATTGTACTTCATGGACTGTTCATGTACTGTTCATGAATCATATCCAATTCATGAACTAATAATATCATGAACATTTCATGAATTAGTCTCATTTTAACTTCAAGGAGTTTCATGAATTGTTCATGAATTGTGAACATGAACTATGCATGAATATTTCATGAATAATTCATGAACTGTAACAGTTCATTTCACAGGGGAACACACAAAGATTTACCTTCAGAGTAAGTTCATCTATCATCACTTGTATACATACTAACACAAAGATTTACCTTCAGAGTAAGTTCATCTATCATCACTTGTGTACATACTAACACACAAAGATTTACCTTCAGAGTAAGTTCATCTATCATCACTTGTGTACATACTAACACAAAGATTTACCTTCAGAGTAAGTTCATCTATCATCACTTGTATACATACTAACACAAAGATTTACCTTCAGAGTAAGTTCATCTATCATCACTTGTGTACATACTAACACACAAAGATTTACCTTCAGAGTAAGTTCATCTATCATCACTTGTATACATACTAACACAAAGATTTACCTTCAGAGTAAGTTCATCTATCACCACTTGTATACATACTAACACACAAAGATTTACCTTCAGAGTAAGTTCATCTATCATCACTTGTATACATACTAACACACAAAGATTTACCTTCAGAGTAAGTTCATCTATCATCACTTGTATACATACTAACACAAAGATTTACCTTCAGAGTAAGTTCATCTATCATCACTTGTATACATACTAACACAAAGATTTACCTTCAGAGTAAGTTCATCTATCATCACTTGTATACATACTAACACACAAAGATTTACCTTCAGAGTAAGTTCATCTATCATCACTTGTGTACATACTAACACAAAGATTTACCTTCAGAGTAAGTTCATCTATCATCACTTGTATACATACTAACACAAAGATTTACCTTCAGAGTAAGTTCATCTATCATCACTTGTATACATACTAACACAAAGATTTACCTTCAGAGTAAGTTCATCTATCATCACTTGTATACATACTAACACACAAAGATTTACATTCAGAGTAAGTTCATCTATCATCACTTGTATACATACTAACACAAAGATTTACCTTCAGAGTAAGTTCATCTATCATCACTTGTATACATACTAACACAAAGATTTACCTTCAGAGTAAGTTCATCTATCATCACTTGTATACATACTAACACACAAAGATTTACCTTCAGAGTAAGTTCATCTATCATCACTTGTGTACATACTAACACAAAGATTTACCTTCAGAGTAAGTTCATCTATCATCACTTGTATACATACTAACACAAAGATTTACCTTCAGAGTAAGTTCATCTATCATCACTTGTATACATACTAACACACAAAGATTTACCTTCAGAGTAAGTTCATCTATCATCACTTGTATACATACTAACACACAAAGATTTACCTTCAGAGTAAGTTCATCTATCATCTCTTGTATACATACTAACACAATATTCATTAATGAAAAGTGTTATCAAATCACACAGTTACAATATGATTATCTTCAATACACAAGGCCAACTATACTGACTAGAAAAAGAAATGCCTCATTCTAACTCATTGTACAATATTTTGTTAACTGTGATTCAACATTAGAAAAGAACAATTACATTCGCAAATTTGATCACTTAAGAGAATTGATGATTAATTAGACAGCATTTCATGGTCACATTATGCTTCAGATCTTGAATTTCAATTGACTGGTCGGTCAGAGCAAGCGCGTGAGGCCACCTCTACTGGCAACCACAGCAGCAAGACGTTGTCCCATGGAACCGCACAAGTTACGTAACATATACCGTGGGATTCTTGCCCACTCCTAGTGGAGCGCTGCTATTAGTTCATGGACGTTGGCAGGCTGCCGTTGACATAACCGCCGTCCAAGGTAATCAGGGGTGGGTATATTTGCATAGCTATGGTAGCAGTTTCACATTATTTGATTAAAAATTCATATTTTCAGAAAGACTCATAAAATATGTCCATACATGTGGTAAGACATAAGTCTCAGGATTGGAAGATAGTGAGTCCACCCAGCTAGCTCAGTCGGTAGAGCGCTAGACGGTGTCACTCGGCAGATCTTGGTTCGATTCCCATGTTGGGCAGGTTATGTTCTCGGTGACATAGGATACGATCATGACCTCCACACGTGGAGAAGTTGCTAGCAGAAGAGCAAGTAAGTACTGGTTGATAATTAATTCTAGGACAACTGATTAGGTTAACTGGCTGCCATGACAACTGATTAGGTTAACTGGCTGCCATGACAACTGATTAGGTTAACTGGCTGCCATGACAACTGATTAGGTTAACTGGCTGCCATATTTGACAAAAAAATTGTTGAAAAACCCGATGGCAAAATTAGAAGATAGTAACCCATGTCCTAGACAGGCCTTATGATTAAACACAGTATGTTCTAAATGTTCATAATCTAATCAAATTCAGAACAAGATGGTGATCACAAAGCCTACGATAATACCTTCATAATACCCTCCTTGAATCTGTCACCTCAGCAAGATACCTTGGAGTAGATATCTCCAGTGATCTTACATGGGACACCCACATAAATAGGTCGACTACAAAAGCAAATCAAACTCTAGGCTTTCTTCGTAGAAACTTAAAGACAAAATCGACCCCACTGAAATCCATGGCTTACCAGACCCTAGTACGACCCCAGCTGTAATATGGTTCAGAAATCTGGTCCCCCTTTTCCCAGTCCCTTATAAATCAGCTAGAGTCAGTCCAAAAAAGGGTTAGTCTGACTTTGGACGCACATCTAGTGTTACGGAAATGCTAGATAGTCTGAAGTGGCGCAGGTTAGACGCAGTGACTCGAGACTGTCCCTTCTGTACAACATAAGAAATGATTTGGTTGCAATCCCCATCCAAGGTTATCTCACCCCTCTAACTAGAGCATCCTGTCACTTTCATACTCAGTGGTACAGACTAATTCCTGCAACAAAAGATTACTACAAGTACACATTCTATCCCCTCATATTCCATGTCTTCCCACCATGGTACAGTTTAATGCTGCAACCAGCAACATTGAACATACAATCTTACCATGACTCCATTCCCACCTGTTTTTAAACTGTTAATATCATTAACATTTTATTACCATTCTTACTTTTATTTTGTTGACTATACTTTTACTTCTTTTTAACTTTTCTCAGCGGCTTGACGCGCACAATTGTCTAAGTCCTCATAAGAGGTATGACAAAAACAGATAGATAGACAGATAGATAGAAAGATAGATAGATAATTTTCAATCTCACAACATACTACATGTACATGTAGCCACATTTTACAATGTGCCTGAGGGAATACATAGATATATGTACAATATGTACCGGTATGTATGTATAACAGTAAGTGTATGGTTTGTGTATTGACAGGTGATTGTTCAGGTTAATTATCATCATTATAACTAATCGTTCATAACCATTACATGTATAAGTAGATATAGTATGTACCACAAATAACTCAAGAGTGAATGTCAATCAGGTTAAATTTACAATCATGAAATTCAAAGCATCTTATTTATTAAATACAGTAAAACCTTAAGAACAAGACCACCCTAATGGTCTTCTTATTGAGGTGGTCGTAATATTGAGGTTGAATAAAGAGCAAAACAGTGAAAATGGACAATTGTGTTCTTAATATTGAGGTGGTCTTATTATTGAAGTGGTCTTTAAGTGAGGTTTTACTGTTTCATTACAGTACAAATAGTGTTCTCGCTGCCCAGTATACAATGTATATAATATTTCAGTGCACCCTTAAGCTTACCATCTCATATCAATGTCAGGCTGTGTATTATAATCTTTTAACACCCAATCTTGTCAGACACCTAGCATCATACATACCACCCTTTCAAAATTGTCTGACACAATTGCGGAAATGATCCGTTGTTACATGGACAAATATACTGGTATATATGTTCGGATGAATTGTTCCACTTTAAATAGGGTTGGTATTGATTACTACCCTTTTGGTTCGCAGTTTTCGGCTTAATGATCTTAATATGCTGAGTCAAGAAAGAAAGTGTACATGGGATAATATGAACATTTTTCAATACCATAGGGGCTAAACATGGACATAGTGGTACAAACTGAAAGATCATTTTAATTTCTATCTGATGGTTTATATTGTTATCTGTATTAACCCTAACAAAAGAAATATCATGTTTGATGATCAAACACGTTTATACATATTTGAACATGTTTTTTATCCCAATGATCATGTTGGCTTATCATGTTTCATGAACATGTTTGACTGTCAATACATGATCATAAAGTTCATATAGCATAAATCATAATCATCTGTGAGAAATGCCCTAAATCTGTTTAAAAATGCCAGAACATTTCTAGGCTTTACATTTGTTTGATCACATTCAATAATGAACATGTTTGAATATGTTTGAACATGACAGTTGGTTATATAATTATGCTGAACAATTTCAGGTTTATTTTAATTATTGCAATTATTTGTTTTTAGAAAAACGTGTTGAAGCAATTTCGAATATAATTTTATAATTCAAATAAGTTATAAATGATAATATTTTGATATTAAATTTTGTAACAAGTTTTATATTATATGAGCAATACATATACAATGGAAATGACCCAGTTCAAAAATGGGTGGAATACCATAAGTATACTGATCACCTGTCATTATGATCAACATGATCCATCATGTTCACAAAAGACATGTTAAACAATAATTGATATTGTGTGATTGTGTTAGATCATTGTGCCATTTAATGCACATGTTTCATTATGTTCCGACATGTTCATTACAACCAATTAATATGTTCAATCATGATCCATCATGCTCACAAATACCATGTTTAAATATGTTTGAAACATCATTGTTTTAACCATGAAACATGATTGATGATGATCTTGTGTGATCGTGTTTGACCATGGTGCCATTTAACGTACATGTTTCATTATGTTCAAACATGTTCATTACATGATCAAAACATGTTAGACCATGACCAAAAATCATGTTTAAATATGTTAAAAACATGTATAAATATGTTCTGATCATGAAAGTGTTGCTAGGGAATTGTTCCTCAATGGATATATTTTAAGAATAATTAATAAAAGTAACAGCAAAGCATGCTATGCACAATTTCTTTTTTTGACTCGGCATGAGTATATGAAATACATGAAATTCTCAAGAACTCATAGTTTAATGACTTTTGATATCCAGACATGAACATGTGACTACATACATGTAATTAGAATTAGAACAATGTGTTATACATTTCTGTATTATGCAATATAAACAAGAGGGCCATGGTGGCCCTTTATCGCTCACCTGAGTACATTGCCATCTTAGCTTCAAGAGAGTCCAAGAGGATTTTCAATGATTTGACCTTGTGACCTACTCTTTGACCAAGCATGACCCAGTACCATACTGGACTTGCATTTTATTAAGACAAACATTCTGATCAAGTTTTATGTAGAAAATGCAGCCTCCCGAGAATCCTCAAGGATTTTCAATCATTTGATTCTGTGACCAAGTGTTTGACCTCATATGACCCAGTTTCAATCTTGACCTAGATTTTATTAAGGCAAATATTTTGACCAAGTCTTATGTACATAAAGTAAAAAAAGTAACCTCTGGAGTGTTAAAAAGGTTTTACTATAATTTGACCTTGTGACCTAGTTTTTGACCCCACATGACCCAGTTTCTAACTTGACCTAGATTTAATTGAGACAAACATTCTGACCATGTCTCAAGTAAATCAAGTAAAAAATGTGACATCTGGAGTGTTACTATAATTTAACCCAGTGACCTAGTTTTTGAACCCAGATGACCCAGTTTCGAACTTGACCTAGATTTCGTAAGTCAAACATTCTCACCATGTCTCAAATAAATCAAGTAAAAAATTTTACCTCTGGAGTGTTAACAAGGTTTTACTATAATTTGACCTTGTGACCTAGTTTTCGACCCCAGATGACCCAGTTTTGAATCTGGGCTAGATTGCATTGAGACAGGTTTATGCAGATCAGGAAAAAGATCTTACCTCCAGAGTGTTAACAGTCTAAATTGTTGACAACGGACAACGACGGACACAGGGCGATCTCACCTTGAGCACTAAAATAATTGTGCTCAAGTGAGCTAAAAAGAGCTATGATTAAAAATAGAACTTGATGTCTCTATCAATAAAGTCAACCTTTCCACCAGTCTTACATGTGTAGGTAAACATTGTATCAAACGTGTGTAGGTAAATATTGTGTCAAACGTGTGTAGGTAAACATTGTATCAAACGTGTGTAGGTAAACATTGTATCAAACGTGTGCAGGTAAACATTGTATCAAACGTGTGTAGGTAAACATTGTATCAAACGTGTGTAGGTAAACATTGTATCAAACGTGTGTAGGTAAACATTGTATCAAACGTGTGTAGGTAAACATTGTATCAAACGTGTGTAGGTAAACATTGTATCAAACGTGTGTAGGTAAACATTGTATCAAACGTGTGTAGGTAAACATTGTATCAAACGTGTGTAGGTAAACATTGTATCAAACGTGTGTAGGTAAATATTGTATCAAACGTGTGTAGGTAAATATTGTATCAAACGTGTGTAGGTAAATATTGTATCAAACGTGTGTAGGTAAATATTGTACCAAACGTGTGTAGGTAAATATTGTATCAAACGTGTGTAGGTAAATATTGTACCAAACGTGTGTAGGTAAATATTGTATCAAACGTGTGTAGGTAAATATTGTATCAAACGTGTGTAGGTAAATATTGTATCAAACGTGTGTAGGTAAATATTGTATCAAACGTGTGTAGGTAAATATTGTATCAAACGTGTGTAGGTAAATATTGTATCAAACGTGTGTAGGTAAATATTGTATCAAACGTGTGTAGGTAAATATTGTATCAAACGTGTGTAGGTAAATATTGTATCAATACTTACATGTTTATGTGGTTTTGTCTGACAATTTAAATCAACTTTACCTTAATTGAGTATGATTGTGTGCTTCTTTCATGAACTAATTGTGTATCACAATATGCATGGATGTGTCTGATACAAGCAGATGTCCCAGGCATCAGTCCAATAGCAGTAATTATATTCTTGTTTGTAATTATTATTTATAGTGACATTTATCCCATTCAAATGTCTAAAGACCGTGTGCAAGTTATCGACATTCAAAATTTAATGCAAATAGTTACACTATGAGTCACTGTGACCACTGTCTATGCTGTATATATATGACAACTGTGCATGACACCACAGGAGATTGTCATGAGTTATTTCCCTTTATCCCATTTAGAGGTCTCACCCTTTGCTCCTTCTATAAAATATGTAGTATATAAAATAATATACATACTCTATAGAAGGGACAAAGGGAAAGAACTCTAGATGGGATAAAGGGAAATAACTCATGTCAATCTCCTGTGAACTACACTACCTGCATTTACTGTAGACTTCAGAAACAAACTATTGAGTATGACAAGAAATCTGGTAAAATTTATTGAAATTAGATTTGTTGAAAGAAACAATATGCCATGTATGAGTCAGAGATTATTGAAGTTTTCCATAATAAAGTAATATTTTGGTCAATGATAGAGGTCTCTTCAAACGTTTGTGAAAACCAACAGATTGGGTCAGTTCCTAAATCTGACTGATTAATAACCAATTACTCTGTTAAATCTCATTTACTGTACCTACATCAAGGATATAGCAATATGACTTTGGTAACGGTGATAGACTCCAGTGACCCCAAATGTAAGTCCATCCTATAGCCCATTACCCACACCAAAAGTTATATTCATGTTTAATGACAATTGGACGTACACTGTCTCAGACACTGCGTTGAACACAACATTTAACATTTTACAAAAAGCTGAGTAGTACACAAAAATGCTCACAAAAAGCTTACTGTCAGAAATTCAAAAAAAAAAGATAAAATATCAGAATATCGTAGCAACAAAAATGGTAGGATTACAAGTGAATTCAGTCATATGCTTTTTGTAACATTGCAAGATATAAAAGCATAAAAATATCGCTGCACTTGGCTCAAAACTTGTAATATATCAAGAGTGATAAACTAATAAAGTAAAAAAAATCTGTAATCCCCAGTTTAAGTATATCCCTGTCAGTATATTGTACATGAAAATACAGTAAAACCTGCACATGTCACCATGACAGAGTCTCCAGCAAACCTTGCCATATAACTGGTAAACCTGCCCATGTCACCATGACAGAGTCTCCAGCAAACCTTGCCATATAACTGGTAAACCTGCCCATGTCACCATGACAGAGTCTCCAGCAAACCTTGCCATATAACTGGTAAACCTGCACATGTCAGCATGACAGAGTCTCCAGCAAACCTTGCCATATTACTGGTAAACCTGCACATGTCAGCATGACAGAGTCTCCAGCAAACCTTGCCATATTACTGGTAAACCTGCACATGTCACCATGACAGAGTCTCCAGCAAACCTTGTCATATTACTGGTAAACCTGCACATGTCAGCATGACAGAGTCTCCAGCCAACCTTGCCATATTACTGGTAAACCTGCACATGTCAGCATGACAGAGTCTCCAGCCAACCTTGCCATATTACTGGTAAACCTGCACATGTCAGCATGACAGAGTCTCCAGCAAACCTTGTCATATTACTGGTAAACCTGCACATGTCAGCATGACAGAGTCTCCAGCCAACCTTGCCATATTACTGGTAAACCTGCACATGTCAGCATGACAGAGTCTCCAGCAAACCTTGCCATATTACTGGTAAACCTGCACATGTCAGCATGACAGAGTCTCCAGCAAACCTTGTCATATTACTGGTAAACCTGCACATGTCAGCATGACAGAGTCTCCAGCAAACCTTGCCATATTACTGGTAAACCTGCACATGTCACCATGACAGAGTCTCCAGCAAACCTTGCCATATTACTGGTAAACCTGCACATGTCAGCATGACAGAGTCTCCAGCAAACCTTGCCATATTACTGGTAAACCTGCACATGTCACCATGACAGAGTCTCCAGCAAACCTTGTCATATTACTGGTAAACCTGCACATGTCACCATGACAGAGTCTCCAGCAAACCTTGTCATATTACTGGTAAACCTGCACATGTCAGCATGACAGAGTCTCCAGCAAACCTTGTCATATTACTGGTAAACCTGCACATGTCACCATGACAGAGTCTCCAGCAAACCTTGCCATACTACTGGTAAACCTGCACATGTCAGCATGACAGAGTCTCCAGCAAACCTTGCCATATTACTGGTAAACCTGCACATGTCAGCATGACAGAGTCTCCAGCAAACCTTGCCATATTACTGGTAAACCTGCACATGTCACCATGACAGAGTCTCCAGCAAACCTTGCCATATTACTGGTAAACCTGCACATGTCAGCATGACAGAGTCTCCAGCAAACCTTGTCATATTACTGGTAAACCTGCACATGTCAGCATGACAGAGTCTCCAGCAAACCTTGTCATATTACTGGTAAACCTGCACATGTCACCATGACAGAGTCTCCAGCCAACCTTGCCATATTACTGGTAAACCTGCACATGTCACCATGACAGAGTCTCCAGCCAACCTTGCCATATTACTGGTAAACCTGCACATGTCAGCATGACAGAGTCTCCAGCAAACCTTGCCATATTACTGGTAAACCTGCACATGTCAGCATGACAGAGTCTCCAGCAAACCTTGCCATATTACTGGTAAACCTGCACATGTCAGCATGACAGAGTCTCCAGCAAACCTTGCCATATTACTGGTTTGTTGTAAAGTTTGTGTACTGTGATTATAGCAAAAACAATTTAAAACTGCAACAAACCTTTCCTGCAACTTTTAGACAATCCAGTCCCCATCTTGCTAGATTACAAATATTCAATAAAGTGTTAATAAATCTCACTAGTATCATAGTAAACACATAATCTAAATTAATTTATAGTCACTCATTCCATTAACATTACATTACCACAATATCATTAAAACTTGTGAAGCCTACATGTTTGCAAACTGTACTAATTTACATCACTAACTGTATGTGGTATGCTGGAAACCTGACATTTAGGGCCGAAGTAAATACCAATAGTATCTTAATCACTATGTTTTATATTGGTTACAGCTAGGATAGACAAATAGTCAGTATAATATATTGACAGCAGTACACAGACATCATCAGTACACAGATACCATCAGTACACAGACATCATCAGTACACAGACATCATCAGTACACAGACATCATCAGTACACAGACATCATCAGTACACAGACACCATCAGTACACAGACATCATCAGTACACAGACATCATCAGTACACAAACATCATCAGTACACAGACATCATCAGTACACAGACATCATCAGTACACAGACACCATCAGCACACAGACACCATCAGTACACAGACATCATCAGTACACAGATACCATCAGTACACAGATATCATCAGTACACAGACACCATCAGTACCCAGACACCATCAGTACACAGACATCATCAGTACACAGACATCATCAGTACACAGACACCATCAGTACACAGACATCATCAGTACACAGACATCATCAGTACACAGACACCATCAGTACACAGACATCATCAGTACCCAGACACCATCAGTACACAGACATCATCAGTACACAGACACCATCAGTACACAGACATCATCAGTACACATACATCATCAGTACACAGACACCATCAGTACACATACATCATCAGTACACAGACATCATCAGTACACAGACACCATCAGTACACAGACATCATCAGTACACATACATTATCAGTACACAGACACCATCAGTACACAGACACCATCAGTACCCAGACATCATCAGTACCCAGACATCATCAGTACCCAGACATCATCAGTACCCAGACATCATCCGTTCACATGCACAATAAATCATAGCATTTTTGTCAACTTGCTTTCTTTTTGACATCTATACTGTAACATTTTATGTGAAAATACTAAGTAGATGTTTACTAATTTAGAAGGAATTGGAACTTGTGGGAAACTTGTCCCCATTTAAAGTAACAAGGAGACAACATTAGCAGTAAATCTGTAATGGTCTTAAACACAATTATGTTCATAACTCTTCACATCATTGTATCAACAAGCAACACTCTAGCCTCGCTAGAACAGTAGGATTTACATTCACATCATTGTAACAACAAGCAACACTCTAGCCTCGCTAGAACAGAAGGATTTACATTCACATCATTGTATCAACAAGCAACACTCTAGCCTCGCTAGAACAGTAGGATTTACATTCACATCATTGTATCAACAAGCAACACTCTAGCCTCGCTAGAACAGTAGGATTTACATTCACATCATTGTATCAACAACCAACACTCTAGCCTCGCTAGAACAGTAGGATTTACATTCACATCATTGTATCAACAAGCAACACTCTAGCCTCGCTAGAACAGTAGGATTTACATTCACATCATTGTATCAACAACCAACACTCTAGCCTCGCTAGAACAGTAGGATTTACATTCACATCATTGTATCAACAAGCAACACTCTAGCCTCGCTAGAACAGTAGGATTTACATTCACATCATTGTATCAACAAGCAACACTCTAGCCTCGCTAGAACAGTAGGATTTACATTCACATCATTGTATCAACAAGCAACACTCTAGCCTCGCTAGAACAGTAGGATTTACATTAAGCTTACAGCAGTATACAACATGACCATAAATGGATCATAAACAAGAGTTGTTAATTGTCTAGATTGAAAGCTGGGTGAGAGGCCAGATTATTGTGTTTGATTGATGTAAGACACAGGTTAACATAGAGATATCTTTATTATATGGATACAGTGTATATACACATCACAATTTGTCTTATTTTGTTAATGATGCAAAGGCATGCAAGTGTAATAAATGTCTAGGCATACTATGCATGTATAATGTTGTGAATTACAGTAGACAAGAACAATATCTGAATAAAAGCAAAACAGGAAAATACTACAGATCCCTGAAGTAAAATAAAATACACCTGAAGTGAAAAATAGATACTTGATTTCTGATTATATATAATTATGTAATTTGAAAAAATACATAAAATCTAAATTTAAATACACAATATTTTGTCTTGTCCCTTTATCTAGTCATGCATTTATTCAAAGGGTCATTAATAATTACTGACCAATTGAAGAATGCCAATGTTCATTATTGCTAGCACTTTAAATGAACTTGTAAGTCAAAGGAAATTTTGATGATTCAAAGTTAGTAGAGGTTTTCTATCAACCAATTGCAAATGCCGGGGCTCAAGGATTTGACCAGCTCAGCAGGCAAAACTGTAGAAAATGTAACATGTTTTCGCCAAGATGAATACCATAGACCAATCAAACAATTCATAACAAAACAACATCTTGTAACTAAAATTATGCCTGCTTGCAGAGGCACGTTTTTTAGAGGTAGGAAAAATAGAATTCTAACTAGCCCCAAGTAGGGAACGTAGCAGTGCCATTTCTTAAAAGTAGGAAAAGTAGCCCCTATCTTCAGATAGGTAGCATGATCCGTCAGTGTTAGCTTTGCTAAACAAAATGGCGTCCATGCAGAACAATGTTGTCTGGTCTGTAGCTAGCAAAGCGTTCAAGCGTTTTTTAGACAGCTCGCTTTTCTACATTGGCTAACTTTTCTCGCTTACTTCCCCTGCCTCTAAAAAACGCACCTCAGGTGCTTACAGTTCTGAACATATGGCTATATAATATATAATGTATACACTGTTGGAGCATGGTAGGTTGCTCACAGCAGAAATAGAGTATAAGAAATACTTGCAGATTTTGGGAGGATATGTAAATTCGCTTCTAGAGATGTAAGACAGGGTGCGTGTTGCAGCGATGTAGTGTAGGGTGCGTGTTGCAGCGATGTAGTGTAGGGTGCGTGTACGGGTTCTAGTTGTCACTTCTAACTGTTGTAGCACGGTTCTTGTAAAGGGTCTGATACACAGCCTTAATACCACCATCTGAAATAGGGAACATAACATACATGTATTAATTTCTGTTGTCAAATTAACATTGAGATACATGGTTTATAATATTGGACCATTCTACAGTAAAATATGTAGGTTGTTATTGATTCAAATTTCAGTGTATTGATGATATTGAGAAAGACAAATATATCAATGATATATCAATATATTGGTTATATTTTTTAATTCCTTTAATAGATTATGAACCCCTTTTTTTCTGTATGTTATATGTGTGCATATATTTAAATGTTCAACTTATATTTTTATGATAACAAGATGCCATAAAGTAATTAATCAACATTTTTAACTTCACAGTATCTTAGTATATTGACGAGTTTGGATTGCACTATCCACTAGAGCACTGTTTAACAAGTGGCTGACTACAAAGCAACGTTACACCATTTTGGTACATTTTTAGACTCTACCTATTCTTGCTATAATGTTAAAATTTGTAAGTGTGTATCAAATATTGATTGACAGAAAAAAATTGTTGATATATCAATATCAATTATAATAATTGATTTCAATGAAAGCCCTAATAATATGTGTCAGTCTGAGATTGGAAAAAGAGAAAAAATGTCAAACATAGAACCATACAGTATTGCTATTTAAACCACCAACATTTCACCATACTGGCTTCTATAGGGTATAAACAAACAATATGGTGTAATGTAGCCCACAATGTAACATGTTATTGTCAAAAAAGATGCGATGCACATAACTGTATAAAATTGCAGACAAACGCTTAAAATTCCAGAAGAATATAAAATAGGACTGACACTTGCAAAGCATTACCTCGGATCATTGCTACTTACACTTGCAAAGCATTACCTCGGATCATTGCTACTGACACTTGCAAAGCATTACCTCGGATCATTGCTACTGACACTTGCAAAGCATTACCTCGGATCATTGTTACTGACACTTGCAAAGCATTACCTCGGATCATTGCTACTGACACTTGCAAAGCATTACCTCGGATCATTGCTACTGACACTTGCAAAGCATTACCTCGGATCATTGTTACTGACACTTGCAAAGCATTACCTCGGATCATTGTTACTGACACTTGCAAAGCATTACCTCGGATCATTGCTACTGACACTTGCAAAGCATTACCTCGGATCATTGTGACTGACACTTGCAAAGCATTACCTCGGATCATTGTTACTGACACTTGCAAAGCATTACCTCGGATCATTGTTACTGACACTTGCAAAGCATTACCTCGGATCATTGCTACTGACACTTGCAAAGCATTACCTCGGATCATTGTTACTGACACTTGCAAAGCATTACCTCGGATCATTGTTACTGACACTTGCAAAGCAATACCTCGGATCATTGTTACTGACACTTGCAAAGCATTACCTCGGATCATTGTTACTGACACTTGCAAAGCATTACCTCGGATCATTGTTACTGACACTTGCAAAGCATTACCTCGGATCATTGTTACTGACACTTGCAAAGCATTACCTCGGATCATTGTTACTGACACTTGCAAAGCATTACCTCGGATCATTGTTACTGACACTTGCAAAGCATTACCTCGGATCATTGTTACTGACACTTGCAAAGCATTACCTCGGATCATTGTTACTGACATAAAATGTCCTACAGAATTTCTATCACTAAATATAAAGATAATAAGAACTGAAGACATACATGGCATTTAATACGCACCATAATTAACCTTTTAAAATCAGTGAAAGGACATAACAAAATTATACTGACACACCTTTCTAATTGCTCACCATATGTATTCATCACAAATTGTATTAATGCATGTTTTACATAATATACTACCAGGTATATACAAATCATACAAAGAATTATGTGTTTTAAAGCTTTACGTATTGGTTAGTATGAAATGCAACAAATTTTGTCACTTTACATTTCAATTTATGTTCAATAAACAAATGACAGTATGACCAAAGAAATGACCAACTATTTAAAGTATCTGAGCAAACAACTGTGCATTTAAGCAAACATTATATACCAGGGTAAAATTTCATCTCAGCCAATTGGAATTCTGACATATTGTTTGATAATAGTTAAAAGTTCACAATCGAGTTATGCACCAAAATTCCTCCCTGGTCTTCGACCACTGGAGAATGTCATGAGTTATCTCCCTTTATTTATCCTAGATTTATCTCCCTTTATCCATGTTAGAGTTCTCTCGCTTTATCCCTGATAGAGTTCTCTCGCTTTATCCCTGATAGAGTTCTCTCCCTTTATCCCTGCTAGAGTTATCTCCCTTTTTCCCTGCTAGAGTTCTCTCCCTTTATCCCTGCTAGAGTTATCTCCCTTTATCCCTGCTAGAGTTCTCTCCCTTTATCCCTGCTAGAGTTCTCTCCCTTTATCCCAGCTAGAGTTCTCTCCCTTTATCCCTGCTATAGTATATGTATATACACGGATATATGAACCATGGTTTGTATGCATGTCCATGCTATATACAAATGTGGTACTATATATACATTTGCTATTGAAAGGATAAAGGGAGAGAACTTGTGATGATCTACTGTGCCTTGGACTACAAATGAACAAAAAATAGAGCCAACACTGAGAAGGATCAGTACCCATAAATTTCGCTTCTCAACCCGGATGAAAAATGTCACACACATGTACACTTGATGATCACATGGTTGAAGTTCAACTGTAATCCATTTAGGTGGTGTAAGTACTGTCTGTTTTTATCTACTTGAGAACCATTGTAACCAAACTGAGCAGTGGTCAGCCAATGAAAACATGTTTTAGAAAGTACATGTATTGACCTATAGCTGACAAGTACACATTAACTGTATACTCAACTAATTTTGTAACAACTTAAGCCGCATCACCCAATTTGATGTAACAAATAATGATGGTATCATACAATTATCTAATTCCAGGGGTACATAACTCTGTTATGCTTGGACTGCATGGAAAGTTAAGTTTAAGTGGGTTTTTTTGCATTTAACATTTTACAAGAGACAGACTTCAGGGCAGATTGCAAGAATGACTTCTATATATACCAATGACATTTTAATGTAATCAAACAAATACACTAGCTACCATATGGAACTGAGACATTAAGATCAGTAAATCACCGGCCTTGAACCACCATTCTCACGAACTCATTAAAATAAGATTCAACTACATTTGTATAAACTTCTAATGCAGTACACAGTTTAATCTCATCAGAATATAGTAAACCTGTGTAGTGAAGTGTACATACAGCAAAGGTAGTGAACTTGCCAATACTGTACACAGTGTACATGTGACCGAGGTAGTAAACCTGTGTAGTGAAGTGTACATACAGCAAAGGTAGTGAACTTGCCAATACTGTACACAGTGTACATGTGACCAAGGTAGTAAACCTGTGTAGTGAAGTGTATATACAGCAAAGGTAGTGAACTTGCCAATACTGTACACAGTGTACATGTGACCGAGGTAGTAAACCTGTGTAGTGAAGTGTACATACAGCAAAGGTAGTGAACTTGCCAATACTGTACACAGTGTACATGTGACCGAGGTAGTAAACCTGTGTAGTGAAGTGTACATACAGCAAAGGTAGTGAACCTGCCAATACTGTACACAGTGTACATGTGACCGAGGTAGTAAACCTGTGTAGTGAAGTGTACATACAGCAAAGGTAGTGAACTTGCCAATACTGTACACAGTGTTCATGTGACCGAGGTAGTAAACCTGTGTAGTGAAGTGTACATACAGCAAAGGTAGTGAACTTGCCAATACTGTACACAGTGTACATGTGACCGAGATAGTAAACCTGTGTAGTGAAGTGTACATACAGCAAAGGTAGTGAACTTGCCAATACTGTACACAGTGTACATGTGACCGAGGAAGTAAACCTGTGTAGTGAAGTGTACATACAGCAAAGGTAGTGAACTTGCCAATACTGTACACAGTGTACATGTGACCGAGGTAGTAAACCTGTGTAGTGAAGTGTACATACAGCAAAGGTAGTGAACATGCCAATACTGTACACAGTGTACATGTGACCGAGGTAGTAAACCTGTGTAGTGAAGTGTACATACAGCAAAGGTAGTGAACTTGCCAATACTGTACACAGTGTACATGTGACCGAGGTAGTAAACCTGTGTAGTGAAGTGTACATACAGCAAAGGTAGTGAACTTGCCAATACTGTACACAGTGTACATGTGACCGAGGTAGTGAACCTGTCAATACTGTACACAGTGTACATGTGACCGAGGTAGTAAACCTGCGTAGTGAAGTGTACATACAGCAAAGGTAGTGAACTTGCCAATACTGTACACAGTGTACATGTGACCAAGGTAGTAAACCTGTGTAGTGAAGTGTATATACAGCAAAGGTAGTGAACTTGCCAATACTGTACACAGTGTACATGTGACCAAGGTAGTAAACCTGTGTAGTGAAGTGTACATACAGCAAAGGTAGTGAACTTGCCAATACTGTACACAGTGTACATGTGACCAAGGTAGTAAACCTGTGTAGTGAAGTGTACATACAGCAAAGGTAGTGAACTTGCCAATACTGTACACAGTGTACATGTGACCAAAGTAGTGAACCTGTGTAGTGAAGTGTATATACAGCAAAGGTAGTGAACTTGCCAATACTGTACACAGTGTACATGTGACCAAGGGAGTAAACCTGTCAATACTGTACACAGTGTACATGTGACCAAAGTAGTGAACCTGTGTAGTGAAGTGTATATACAGCAAAGGTAGTGAACTTGCCAATACTGTACACAGTGTACATGTGACCGAGGTAGTAAACCTGCCAATACTGTACACAGTGTACATGTGACCAAAGTAGTGAACCTGTGTAGTGAAGTGTATATACAGCAAAGGTAGTGAACTTGCCAATACTGTACACAGTGTACATGTGACCAAGGGAGTAAACCTGCCAATACTGTCCACAGTGTACATGTGACCGAGGTAGTGAACCTGCCAATACTGTACACAGTGTACATGTGACCGAGGGAGTAAACCTGTGTAGTGAAGTGTACATACAGCAAAGGTAAACTTGCCAATACTGTACACAGTGTACATGTGACCGAGGTAGTGAACCTGTCAATACTGTACACAGTGTACATGTGACCGAGGTAGTGAACCTGCCAATACTGTACACAGTGTACATGTGACCGAGGTAGTGAACCTGTCAATACTGTACACAGTGTACATGTGACCGAGGTAGTGAACCTGTCAATACTGTACACAGTGTACATGTGACCGAGGTAGTGAACCTGTCAATACTGTACACAGTGTACATGTGACCGAGGTAGTGAACCTGTCAATACTGTACACAGTGTACATGTGACCGAGGTAGTGAACCTGTCAATACTGTACACAGTGTACATGTGACCGAGGTAGTGAACCTGTCAATACTGTACACAGTGTACATGTGACCAAGGTAGTGAACTTGCCAATACTGTACACAGTGTACATGTGACCGAGGTAGTGAACCTGTGTAGTGAAGTGTACAAACAGCAAAGGTAAACTTGCCAATACTGTACACAGTGTACATGTGACCAAGGTAGTGAACCTGCCAATACTGTACACAGTGTACATGTGACCAAGGTAGTGAACTTGCCAATACTGTACACAGTGTACATGTGACCAAGGTAGTGAACCTGCCAATACTGTACACAGTGTACATGTGACCGAGGAAGTGAACCTGTCAATACTGTACACAGTGTACATGTGACCAAGGTAGTGAACTTGCCAATACTGTACACAGTGTACATGTGACCGAGGTAGTGAACCTGTCAATACTGTACACAGTGCACATGTGACCGAGGTAGTGAACCTGCCAATACTGTACACAGTGTACATGTGACCAAGGTAGTAAACCTGTGTAGTGAAGTGTACATACAGCAAAGGTAGTGAACTTGCCAATACTGTACACAGTGTACATGTGACCAAGGTAGTAAACCTGTGTAGTGAAGTGTACATACAGCAAAGGTAGTGAACTTGCCAATACTGTACACAGTGTACATGTGACCGAGGTAGTGGACCTGTCAATACTGTGCACAGTGTACATGTGACCAAGGTAGTGAACCTGCCTATACTATGAACAGTGTACATATGACCAAGGTAGTGAACCTGCCTATACTATGAACAGTGTACATGTGACCAAGGTAGTGAACCTGTCTATACTGTACACAGTGTACATATGGCCGAGGTAGTGAACCTGCCTATACTATGAACAGTGTACATATGACCAAGGTAGTGAACCTGTCTATACTTTGAACAGTGTACATATGGCCGAGGTAGTGAACCTGCCTATACTATGAACAGTGTACATGTGACCAAGGTAGTGAACCTGCCTATACTATGAACAGTGTACATATGGCCGAGGTAGTGAACCTGCCTATACTATGAACAGTGTACATGTGACCAAGATAGTGAACCTGCCTATACTTCGAACAGTGTACATATGGCCGAGGTGATGAACCTGTCTGTACTATGAACAGTGTACATGTGGGTAGAAATTATGTTCTAACAACATTAACAAACCTTTTCTGATTTGATCTTGTGACCTATTGTGACCCAAAATCATAATTGACATGGAATTTTCTTGCAGATAAGGCTGAAAAACATTCTGATCAGGTTTGTCTGGATCAGGTAAAAATATGGCATCTAGTGTATAAACAAAGAGGTTATTAAGATCTGATGATGAGACCTAGTTGTAGACCTCACGTGATCCAGTCTCAAACTTGACTTGCATTTCATTAAGACATTTTGACCAGGTTTCATGAATTTCAGGTTTTTTTATTATTTCACCCTGTGACCTAGTTTATGACCCGACAATGAACATAACATGGCTTGCATTTCATTAAAACAAACATTTTGATGTGGATACGTGTTGTTCAGGATGAAAATGTGACTTCTAGAGTGAACAGATTGTTTTATGATTTGGTCCTGTGACATTGTTTTTGTCCTCCCATGACCCAATACCATAGTTGACTTGCATTTATTAAGCCAAACATTCTGACTGGGTTTCATGTAATTCAGGTACAAGCGGCCTCTCGAGTGTCCACAATATTTTTTCTATGATTAGACCATCTGACCTACTTTTTGACACAGTGTCAAACATGAAATGCAAACATTTTGAAGAGGTTTCTTGTTGCTCATGTCAAAAAGGTGGCCTTCTAGACAGGATTGTCTTTGATTCAACCCTGTCAACAAGTTTTTGACCCCATGTGACCCAGTACCATACTTAATTAACATTTCATTTACTGCTACCTCTAGAGCGTCTACAATGATTGTTCTAGCCCTGCGTTCAGTTATGGCTATCAGCCCTATCGTTTCATAATTTGGTTCCTGTGTGCAGCCAATGCGATATGGTGGCCAAAGGATACAATACAAAACGTTTGCCACGTTAGCCGTAACTGAATGCAGAGTAGGATTTGCCCATGTGACCTAGTTTTTTTACCCAAAATGACCCAATATCAAACTGAACCTTTTATTAAGAGAAACATTCAGATAAAGTTGCATGTAGTTCAAGTAGAAAATATGCAGTACATGCAGAAATTGTAGCCTCTAGAGTGTCCAGTAGTATTTTCTATGATTTAATTAAATTTCCTCCTCTTTTGCTCTTTTTAAGGTCTCTAAATACATGTAAGGTAAGACTGTCCTTAGACATTGTTTGTTTGGCATATCCTAACCAACAAAAATTCAGGTAAGTAAATAGGTAGGACATAAATTGTTTACTCATTATTTTTCATTGTCATACATTCTGTATTACAGTTAACTTTTAATACACTGGCCACTCAGACAGACATTTAATACACTGGCCACTCAGACAGATATTTAATACACTGGCCACTCAGACAGATATTTAATACACTGGCCACTCAGACAGATATTTAATACATTGGCCACTCAGATATTTAATACACTGGCCACTCAGACAGATATTTAATACACTGGCCACTCAGACAGATATTTAATACACTGGCCACTCAGATATTTAATACACTGGCCACTCAGACAGATATTTAATACACTGGCCACTCAGACAGATATTTAATACACTGGCCACTCAGACAGATATTGAATACACTGCCACCAAGACAGATATTTAATACACTGCCACCAAGACAGATATTTAATACACTGCCACCAAGACAGATATTTAATACACTGCCACCAAGACAGATATATTTAATACGCTGGCCACTCAGACAGATATTTAATGCACTGGCCACTCAGACAAATATTTAATGCACTGCCACCAAGACAGATATTTAATACACTGCCACCAAGACAGATATTTAATACACTGGCCACTCAGACAGATATTTTTAAACACTGGCCACTCAGACAGATATTTAATACACTGGCCACTCAGACAGATATTTAATACACTGCCACCAAGACAGATATTTAATACACTGCCACCAAGACAGATATTTAATACACTGCCACCAAGACAGATATTTAATACACTGCCACCAAGACAGATATTTAATACACTGCCACCAAGACAGATATTTAATACACTGGCCACTCAGAATGATATTTAATGCACTGGCCACTCAGACAAATATTTAATGCACTGCCACCAAGACAGATATTTAATGCACTGCTACCAAGACAGATATTTAATACACTGGCCACTCAGACAGATATTTAATACACTGGCCACTCAGACAGATATTTAATGCACTGGCCACTCAGACAAATATTTAATGCACTGCCACCAAGACAGATATTTTATACACTGGCCACTCAGACAGATATTTAATACACTGGCCACTCAGACAGATATTTAATACACTGGCCACTCAGACAGATATTTAATGCACTGGCCACTCAGACAGATATTTAATGCACTGGCCACTCAGACAGATATTTAATGCACTCAGACAGATATTTAATGCACTGGCCACTCAGACAGATATTTAATGCACTGGCCACTCAGACAAATATTTAATGCACTGCCACCAAGACAGATATTTAATACACTGGCCACTCAAACAGATATTTAATACACTGGCCACTCAGACAGATATTTAATACACTGGCCACTCAGATATTTAATGCACTGGCCACTCAGACAGATATTTAATGCACTGGCCACTCAGATAAATATTTAATGCACTGGCCACTCAGACAGATATTTAATGCACTCAGACAGATATTTAATACACTGGCTACTCAGACAGATATTTAATTCACTGGCCACTCAGACATATATTTAATGCACAGGCCACTCAGACAGATATTTAATGCACTGGCCACTCAGACAGATATTTAATACACTGGCCACTCAGACAGATATTTAATACACTGGCCACTCAGACAGATATTTAATACACTGGCCACTCAGACAGATATTTAATACACTGGCCACTCAGACAGATATTTAATACACTGGCCACTCAGACAGATATTTAATACACTGGCTACTCAGACAGATATTTAATACACTGGCCACTCAGACAGATATTTTGAGCAGGGGCCATGTTCAGGGGCATATAGGTTATGCCAAACAAAACATTTTGTATTGATGTCCTAACATACTGCTTTACACTTATATACGATAGAGTTTCGTATTTGAATGTTTACAAGTAAACAACTAGATACATCAACACAAGAAATAATACTGTACAGTCATAAATTTACTAGTAATATTAAATATTTACTGCATCAAAGCACAACAGAATTATTTCCATATTCAATATCATAAATCATCAAATTAAGTATCAAGCTTCGTCCCTCGGATGTTGTCATAGCAACCAGTCCCACATTAGCATAAAATTCTTCCCTGACAACATCAGATTTATATCCAAGTATAAACACATTTCTTCCGATTTCTTCTTTAGAAAAGCCAAGTTCCAATAACAATTGTAGAACTTCATACATCGCAGACGAATCAAAGCTATCAAGATAGATTCTTGCAGTACGACTTAATTCCATCCTTGAACAACCTAATATCTGATGAATTTGATCTTTCTTCTTTCGATGAGACAGAAATGATGTTTTATATAAAGCAGGGATGGATATTTTTCCGAGTGTAGCTTTCATATCAATTATTCTTTCACTCAGTATGTGTGATGGAAGTGTAAGTAGTTTCAAATTGAATGCTATCTCTGTTGTAGATAAACCTTCCCATACAAGGAAATTAACTTTACTCCTTAGAAAATAAGGAGAATATTTGTGACTCACAAGATCCAAAACTGACTGATCAGTAATTTGTAATAAATCTGATTGCGGAACATTTAACAATTCGCTTAAAACCTTCATATTGTCCTTTCCTTTTTCATTAACATAACTTTTAATTACATTTGAAAAACTGTTTAACGTTCTGGCTTTCTTACTAGGTACATTTTTAAAATGTGTATCCAGAATGGACGTCAAATCCCTGGAATCAATGAATATCAAGTAATTACATAAAGTTTTCAATTTCATATATACGTGTTTCTTTTGTAGTGAGAAGCCAAGTAGAACTTCCACCTTTTCATTGATATTTTTCAGTATTTCCAAGTTACGCAAATTAGGATGTCTAGCCACTAAAATACCAAGATCTTCATCAGAACAGTCTAAAAGATTTTGTAAATGTCTCAGATTTTTGTTCACCAAGCTTTGGTTGTAACTGGTTGTGTTTGCTTCATAATCACTTGTCACAATAGCTCCAGCCTCTACAGGTGAGGTCACAATAGCTCCAGCCTCTACAGGTGAGGTCACAATAGCTCCAGCCTCTACAGGTGAGGTCACAATAGCTCCAGCCTCTACAGGTGAGGTCACAATAGCTCCAGCCTCTACAGGTGAGGTCACAATAGCTCCAGCCTCTACAGGTGAGGTCACAATAGCTCCAGATTCTACAGGTGAGGTCACAATAGCTCCAGCCTCTACAGGTGAGGTCACAATAGCTCCAGTCTCTACAGCCTTTACAGGTGAGGTCACAATAGCTCCAGCCTCTACAGGTGAGGTCACAATAGCTCCAGACTCTACAGGTGATGTCACAATAGCTCCAGCCTCTACAGGTGAGGTCACAATAGCTCCAGCCTCTACAGTTGTGATTAAATCACAAACATCAAAAGTAAAATCCTCAGAGGGATTGTCAGAATTTACTTGATCAAGGACGGTGTTCAACTTATCTGTGTATGAGCAATATGATCGTATAGTTCCATGCTTAGAAACAAAATCATGTAGTACAATTGGTCGAAATTTCGAAGATGAAGGTATAACTGAATGCATACATCTACAATGCATTGACTGAGCTTTTGTTGAGCCATGATAAGTTGCGCTCATATGAGGACATCTAGCTTCAAATTTGCAAGACAAGTCTTGGAAGTATTGACAACATTTCCATCTGTGATTTTCAATGCCTCTTCTTACTATTAGAAGCATCTGAAAGAGAAAGATATAAATGAAATAAACACTGTGGTAGAATAAACGTGATCAAGAGAATATCCAACATTTATAATATATCTGAGATACTAAATACAAATAAACTTTAGTTCTACAAGTGACAGAGAATGATTTTTTTTTTATATAACTGTCTTTTTATTCACTCGAGTTCACCAAATAACTGACTTATATACTATCTACTCGTTTAGTTTGGAAATAAACCTGTTAATCTTAAAACTTTTCTAATGTTTATAAACTGTTTTGATTAATGTATGTATTATACAGAAGTAGTTTTTTATTCTCAATGTAAAATAAACATTATTTTGTGCATACCTTTGATACAGGTATGCAGATGGAAATCATGTGACAATTATTCATTGAGATTCCCATCAAAACACTGACATAAAAAAGCCGATCCGTGGTATGCAGAATATAGCATGATCCGTGGTACACAGAATATAGCATGATCCGTGGTACACAGAATATAGCATGATCCGTGGTACACAGAATATAGCATGATCCGTGGTACACAGAATATAGCATGATCCGTGGTACACAGAATATAGCATGATCCGTGGTACACAGAATATAGCATGAGTAAGACAACCTGATCCTAACTTTCAGTTATAAAATTCTCAAACAAAAAAACTTATTGGAATAGATAAGCACTGTAATATATGTCATATAAATTATGTTTGCACCTGTCTGTGGAACAGGAAACAGACAAACAAACAAAAAAGTCAGGATGAACTTCATGAAGTAAAAAACTTAAAATAGTAACCATTAATCCTTCCAGCATAAAGGTCAATTCAACATGAACCGGAATGTCTCAGACATACTGTGTTACTAGATGATTTTGATTATCCAACTAAAAAGACTAATGAACACCACGACAGGTTTATGGAGCACTTGGGTTTCCCGATTTCGAATAATTTTGTATATATCATAAAAGTGAAAAGTAAAATAGTTTGAGGCTGCCAAAATGTTATAAAGTATAACTTCATATCAAAATTTATATCCCAAAATGTTTCAATAGAGCTTTCGTTTGCACCTAGTCACTGAGCGATCAATCACCCCATTCTTCCCAAGAAAACTTGCCCAAGTACATTTTTTTTTAAGTTTATAAATTATACTGAATGTCCAACATCATCACTCTGAAAAATATTCCATTATACATGATTCATAATCAATAGTCAGGTAAGTGTGTAGTCCAAATATTTACATGTTTGACGCTTGTCATTGCACCTTTCATATTTTTCATTAATTCAATAATTGTCAAGCATAACTTGCCAGAAAAAAAACCCACAAGAGATGTCGTATTTATATTTTACGTCATCAAAGTGTTAACTTTATAAGCCTGAATAAGGCAAATGTCCCAGAGACTGGAATGTAATGTTGTGCCAGCGGACCAGAACTCGGTCCGGTCCGGAATGACTGATCGTTAGCCTAACGGAAGTGACAACGTTTGGCGGAAGTAGATGGGTCTGCTTCACATTATGTCCGAAGCTCTGCAGCGACGGATGTGCCAAAAGCTTGATAGAGAATCGAGACGAATCCGACGTCGGGAAGACAGAAGATAGCACTAAAAGGAGTAGTAAGTATCTACCTTCCTCCCATTGTATACCTAAGATTCAATAGTAATAAGCTTCCAGACAATATTCACATCACTGACCTTCAGTTTTTAAGCACATGTTTCATTGCATAACATAAACAAATTTTGCTTCAGACTTTGTAATGGTTTACATTAATGTTGTTTTTAAAAAAAAATGTAAGTAAAGTGTGTATTGAATGAACATGCCATGACATTTCTGCTTAGTGGCACAAATCTATGAGAAAAATAAAAATATCAGACCATAATTTGCATAAAATCATAAAAATGATTATGAGTCATCACGAAAGCCATACTCATAATAATGAAAGTATTTATCTCTAAAGGCGAATAAATACAATGGTAAAGCTGAGAGGTTAATTAAATTCGGAGTTTTAATTTATATTCTAATAAATTTTAACAGCCCCACACAAATTTATATATCCGAAATAAATATCGTCCGAAATTTAAGAAACTAAAATTGTTTCCGTGAAATGACTGCTTTGCGATAACCAGGGACATATACATTGGGTGTGTTTTAATGGAGCTACGCATGCAGGCTGAGAATATCATACTTTTAAGAACTGACTCATGGCTTACCACGATGAAATAACAGGTTTCACGTAACCTTGCGTGACATATCCAAGGGGGCGGCCATTGTTTTGTGTACTATGAGACTGAGGTAGAATTATTTACGACCCCACTTTTATCTGCATGAGTAGTGGTCTAAGAACGGGCATACATGGTATGTACAGTAAAACCTCATTTAAAGACCACCTAAATAATAAGACCACCTCAAAATTAAGATTGTAAGAAAATCACTTTCCCAAATCTGTCATAACTTCAAAACATTGACAGGAGCACCAGGGACCGTACAGGAGTCAGAATTAAATTATAACGACAACAGTGATAAATACAAACTTGTGAAGTAAATCAAGGGGAAAAAGTGTGCCCGATGTGGGGTTCAAACCCACGACCCCCTAAACGTTAGTACAGTGCTCTACTGACTGAGCTAACCGGGTGGTCGTCTTACTCCACACCACTACACTTGTATAATCATGGAACACACTTTTTAAGAAGCATCAAAACTTATTTAAGTAAAACCTCAATAATAAGACCACATTAATTTTGGGATCCTTGAAAACTGGTTTTATTTTTAAGGTGGTCTTAATATTGAGGTGAAATAAAGAGCAAAATAGTGAAATTGGACTTGTTAATTATGTTCTTAATTTTGAGGTGGTCTTATTATTGAGGTAGTCTTTAAGTGAGCTTTTACTGTATGTTGTGCAGTATGCTTGAGTGTGTTTATGGGAGGATGACACAGTCCCTGATTTTAAGATAATCCGTAACCACAATATAATCAGTTTTTTGGAAGTATGTAAATTTTATTGTTAATTTCAAGAATACACAGTGCTGTATATGTACTGATTATTGGCATTTAATTGCTTGTACTAGGGGGGCTTGGTTTGGCGGTCGAGTTTTTGATGTGTGCTAAACTTGTATTATTATCATACATCTCTCTCTTATATGTAGTGTTAATCATGTTTGACTTGAATTGATCACTGCAGACTGTAACTGCAATCACACGGTATTCATGACTTCAGTTTGTACCTGCACACAACAGGGCCTCTGTGGCTGAGTGGTACGTTTGCCCCTCACTTCAAATCACTTGCCCCTCATCAGTGTGTTCAAATCTTGGCTGGGGGTGTAGAATTTGCGACAGGTTAGTGGTTCCACCCAGGTATATGCCCAAAAATATATGATACAATATTTTATTGCATAAACAGGCCTCCAGCCCTGATAATAATACACAAAGATAAACAGCATTTGATGTATTTACAATGTGAAGCATAGGTTCAACAAATCTACTAGAAGGGCATCCTTATAGCTAGAACTGTCACTACTTCACTACTACATCTTATATGTTTAAGCGACTTCAAGCACCATTACTTGCAGACTACCCGGATGGGAATATCAAATTTATTTATTTTCTTGAGAGCCGAATCTAAGGTCCATATCCCAGGTGCCCATGTTCTGACTGAATCCAATCCACCATCATATACATGAAGGCAATATTATGTAACAAAGACCTTTGTATGAAATATTTGTAAACATTAGACCTGTGGTAATATGACAGTTTCATGTAAGTTTGGTATGCTGTAAAATTGGTTAAAGACGTACAGAAGTAGGACACAGTCAACAAAAAGAAAGAAGAGATAACTATATACTTTACAAACATACGTCCTTTATTAATAGTAGACAAAAATATAGAGCAATCTTCACAAACATATTAAACTATATATTATAGTGATATGATAATTATGATATGTACGTAAAATGATATGTAAACTGACAAGAAAGATAATAAATTCATTGATATACACTTTGTATCAACAATATTGGAATGTCGTATTTCTTGCACTAAATATATAAATCTTGCATAAAGAAATTAAGTGACATAATTATGACAACCATTTTAATCTGTCGTGAATAAATTACAAAATGATGGGCAGTTATAAAATGAAAGCTTTGAGTCAGAGAATACAATACATGTCAATCACTTATAAATAAAAACTCAAATAACAGGTAATGCATCATAGCACACTGACAACTTTACTTAGATATTAACCGGAAAAAATCTTTAACTTTACTTGATAAATAGTTTAAACCATACATGTGAACCTTCTCTGACAGCAACCAGGGAGATTGCTCCCCTAAAAGCAGAAGATTGTTTTTCTGCTGAAATTTAGTCAATAGATCACTGGGTCATCCCTTTAAAAAGGGCCTGTTAACGAAATTATTATCATGCCTGGATATAACAGAAACATGTGGAGGTGTAATAAACAAGTCCTAACTTGATGTATGTGTTGCCAAGCCATGAATTCCATGGTTGAGTGTGTTAAACTTGATGTGTGTGTTGCCAAGCCATGAATTCCATGGTTGAGTGTGTTAAACTAGATGTGTGTGTTGCCAAGCCATGAATTCCATGGTTGAGTGTGTTAAACTTGATGTGTGTGTTGCCAAGTCATGAATTCCATGGTTGAGTGTGTTAAACTAGATGTGTGTGTTGCCAAGCCATGAATTCCATGGTTGAGTGTGTTAAACTATATGTGTGTGTTGCCAAGCCATGAATTCCATGGTTGAGTGTGTTAAACTATATGTGTGTGTTGCCAAGCCATGAATTCCATGGTTGAGTGTGTTAAACTATATGTGTATGTTGCCAAGCCATGAATTCCATGGTTGAGTGTGTTAAACTATATGTGTGTGTTGCCAAGTCATGAATTCCATGGTTGAGTGTGTTAAACTAGATGTGTGTGTTGCCAAGCCATGAATTCCATGGTTGAGTGTGTTAAACTTGATGTGTGTGTTGCCAAGCCATGAATTCCATGGTTATGTGTGTTAATATAACTTCAAAAACGTTTACGATTTTTCGACTGGTGTGCTGATTTCAGTACTTCTGGTTATCAGTTTGACATGTAATTTCAATGCACCATCTTGGAATGAACAAAAAATACCCAATAACAAAAATTCCTGATGTTTATCTTCAAATAGGGAGATTGAGGCTCCCAGCCAGGAAAGTGTGAGTAGGCTGTCAAATCCAGGATTCTCCCGGCTAACATCTGGAGAGTTCACATATATGGTCTAAACCTGTTAATCAGTACCTTCATGAAGGCCTTGTCTGACAATTTCAACAAGTATCATCCAACAAATCCGAGCGTTTAATGTTGACAAAATTGATGGAAAAAATAAAAACAATTTTTATAAAACCATGATTAATTACAATGTATAAGAAAATATTCACACGTACATTACTTAAAATACTACAAAAAATTCAACAAAAATGTTTGTATAAGAAAGAAAAAGTATGATACAGCGATGAAGATAATGCAACATTTGAACATAAAATAAAACTATGTTTACAAATCATACATGTTTATAATAACATTAAAAATTACTTAAAGTCGATGCAGAATTGTTTACTTAATAAAGTCATGTTCACAATGTTTCAGGTTATTAAACTGATCTAGTATACAAGATCTTATTGTTAACTATAAAATGATAATAAACTTATCGATATAACAATTACTGCTTCCCAAGCACAATGTTCCAAGACTAAAAAAATTAAGTTAATACTTCGTAAAAATCAAATTCTTTAATCAGATGTTGTTATTTTCCAATCTGCATTGAAATGAACAATTTTTGAGATCAAACTCAGATTTCCGACCTCAGGACTGTGGCGCCACCTGTCAATGGCACTTTGGTGATGGAATGTACAAACTCATGGATTTAAAATGGTTGCTTCTGTTTAAAGCCATGAAGGCTAAATAAATCATTTAAATAATAAACTAGAAACCTAGATACATTTATACAGACTACAAAATTCTGCCATGTACAAGCGCTGACTGGCACATTTCTTCATTGTAGCCGTATGACTCTATAGTAGGCTGTGTATTTTGATGTCAAGTTTTAAAAGTATAATACTAAACAGAATACCTACAATATGATACCGGAGACTCAAGATTTCATAAAATAACATAAAATTCCTTGAGTAAAATAACTCTAAAATCATTAAACGTGAGCCACAATAAGCTATGTAAGAAGAAGTGAAAGTTGATTCTACATACAGACACAACAGACATATTGGAATATTTTGAATCATTTAAAAACAAAATTCTAATTGGCAAGTAAATTAGCAACTACCAGTGTAACATTTATTGTTGACAAGTTTTAATTCTTTATTTAACTTTTTTCTGGTAAATTTTATGAAATTAAACTAATTTTATGTGTCAGTAATACTTTCTAATTAAATGGAGATGGTTACATGAAACCATGGACACATAGACACCCTCGTCACATGGACGTCAAGGTTACATGAAACCATGGCAACATAGACACCCTCGTCACATGGACGTCAAGGTTACATGAAACCATGGACACATAGACACCCTCGTCACATGGACGTCAAGGTTACATGAAACCATGGACACATAGACACCCTCGTCACATGGACGTCAAGGTTACATGAAACCATGGACACATAGACACCCTCGTCACATGCACGTCAAGGTTACATGAAACCATGGACACATAGACACCCTCGTCACATGGACGTCAAGGTTACATGAAACCATGACCACATAGATACCCTCGTCACATGGACGTCAACAATGTGTTGAAACAATCTAGATGTTATTTTCATGATCCTATATGTATTTTATTTGAACATATGATTTAGTCAGATGGCATATAGTATCACATACATCAAAACTAACTCACCAGGATTTGTAGCTGATAATTTGAAATAAACTAAATGTCTGCATTTTGATACAGTGCACAATTATTTGTGCTAGAACATTAGAAATACATAATACAAATTAGATGAAAATGAGACAATGTAACATCATGCTTCATGAAATGATGAATTATAAAAGAAGGCTATCACATGATTTCATGTGACTGATATGTCCGCTTAGCATTAAATATGTTATACAGACATCGGACAAGAAAACTCAAAGAATCCTTCTCAAACATTGGTAAGAAGCCACAGTAGATTAAGCTGATTGAGATCAAACTTAACTAAAATTTGTCTTGTACAAGATCTGTCACCATGGTTACTTAAATGTGGAAGATTATAGTACAACAAGTGGACATGCAATCTATAAAGCCATGCAGATAACATTCAGTAGTTTACTGACATAAACTTGTATGTGATAATGTTACATGAGAGTTCAACTCAAAATATAAAAAATAAAGTAATTAACTTGGAATAAATTAATATTATTTCAAAAAAAATCACACAAAGTGGAAAAGACTTCCAAAAAACCATACATACAACAGAACATAGATAATGTGCAATATTTTTGTATGAAAATGAAAAAAGCTTTACAAGAAATCAATAGTTTTCTTTTTTAGTAAACACTGCGTAGTAATAACATTGAGAGCAAAACAAACATACAGACACTATATTACAAATAGCACTGTTAACTAAAATAGTATGAAAAAATGTCTAAATGTAACTATGTATTAGCTTGCACATTTAAGTGCGTATAAAATTTGCTGAAAATAAAATAAATGCATTGCTTGAAGTGACTTGCAGATTAAGTGTTCAAACTGCAGGAAGCAAATGGAATATTAATGTCATCCCAGAAGCAAAAAATCAGTCAATATAGTATGTCTATGTGATAAACATTTCCATGGACGAAAGTGTAGCAATCCAGTGTTATATTGTTTCTCTGAACATTTTCATTCCAGTCTGTTAGCCACTTTAAGCTTACATTTGCGTCACTAAATCTAAAATGTGTATTCCACATTTATGTCAGTTATTTTACCTACAAGACAATACAATGTTTATCCATATACTCATCTATACATGTGTGAATACTTCCACATATTCATAAATAATAAGGTTATCATATGTCTGAATATAAAAATAGTTTATTTCCGAGACAAAGAAGATCTTTCTGATATTTAAGAAAGAGAGTTATTTGATTAAATTATGACATTTTCTGTTTGTATAACCAGTAAGAGGCAATCGTTTAACTGCAAGGAAAAATCACTTGAAGTTACAGCAGTAACTGTTATAAACTCATGCAGATTTAAATCACAGAACAATACTTTATCTTCATATCATATTATATAAAACCAAAGAACATGCAAATATCTTTCTGAACATTTACACTTAAAATCACTCAAGTCTGTTCCTGGATAGAAAAGTTAATAAAATCTGTCAAAATTTCACTCGGTGTCATCAAAGTTGTTATACATGTCCGCCAATTTGGCGAACTTTGGTCCCCACTCATTAAGATAATCATAGTCCTGGCTCCCTGTACTGGATGTATTTAGAGAGCTTAGGGAACCAGCATCGCTGCTCCCTCCCTCAAAGTTGAAATCATGAGGCGTGTCATATGGCGGGGAACTTGGATCATCATCTGCATCATTGAGCCTGTTGCTGATAAAATCACCAACATCTGGACGGTCAGCAGCGGCACCGAGGGGTTTCGTAGATATCGGAATATCTGGGGCATCCCAGGTGGATGGATGTTCTCCGTCATCAGGCTTGCGTAGACGACTTAGATCATACTGTGTCTGGTCCTCCTCGCCTGCAATATCATTGTGCATTCTTGTATTAAACCCACTTTATTCATTACATATACATGCATATGTTTTCAAATATAATATGATTTTTAATAACATGTTAAATTACAATCATTTATGTGAAAATATACTTGTGTTCTACTTTGCATTACATGAAAAAAGTCTTCAAATTCATATTCAAAAATGCAATATAAAAACATTAATTTCGTAACATACAAGTTAAAGTCTGTGTATCTGAGATCCTATACAATTAAAATGATCGTACACACAGTCATGATATTACAGCAACGAAACATTCAATTCATCAACAATGCAATGTTTTTCGGCGCAGCCATACGTACTAACATGGTTTTGCTATTTGCATACATGTATCAGTGTTGTGTAAACCGATCAAATCCCACGTTAACCACCAAGGCAATTTATATTTAATCGAACAATGTTTGTAACCTTGACACGGATTGCCTAACCGAAATCCACTGAATTTTATGTGAATTTGCCAAAAAAAAACTTAACCTTCAAATTGCGCAGACCATCTTTTTTCGAGAGATATTCCTTGTTTATTTATCTCCAATACGGTGTAATTTATTGAAAAAGTCCACAAACTTTTGAGACAACCCTCGTGTTTCAATACTTTCGTTATTTTTTCAGACACAAAAAAACGACCAGACAATAGGATGAGACACTACATGTATACATACAGAAGTATATAAAACAGAGAACAATGAAAACATGATATCAGTAAAGGATCAAACTTACCAGCCCCTTCTTCGTCATAATACATAACATTTTCTCTGATATCATCGTCCATGTCATCATCGAATGGTTCCTTGGTCTCACTTTTGTTCCTTCTCATCAATAAGTATGCAATGATGAACACAACCACTGTAATATAAGAAATGTATAAAATCTCATTAATATTACCACACTTGTAAACTGGTCTTCTTATTGAGGTGGTCTTAATATTGAGGTTGCGTAAAGACTAAAACAGTGTAATCGGACTTGAAAAAACTGTACGGTAAATATCCTCGCTATTTTGACTCAATGCAATGTATAACAGTTCATGAAATAACTGTATGGTAAATATCCTCGCTATTTTGACTCAATGCAATGTATAACAGTTCATGAACTAACTGTACGGTAAATATCCTCGCTATTTTGACTCAATGCAATGTATAACAGTTCATGAACTAACTGTACGGTAAATATCCTCGCTATTTTGACTCAATGCAATGTATAACAGTTCATGAACTAACTGTACGGTAAATATCCTCGCTATTTTGACTCAATGCAATGTATAACAGTTCATGAACTAACTGTACGGTAAATATCCTCGCTATTTTGACTCAATGCAATGTATAACAGTTCATGAACTAACTGTAAGCTATCTCAGTTGCTCTGCTTTGCATAATTGTAAATATATTACAGAAACAAAGAAACGTGCATCAATTCCTGAATTTATATACTCAAACTTTTAGACATTGGTTCATTTTCTCTAAAACAGTATAATCTGAGTCAGTGGTGTTTGTTCAGTAATATTAAACATCCATATATCATAACCTTCATTTGTGAACAACAATCTCAACAAAGCATTTAATTCAAATTTTTCCTTACAAATTTATTAAATTTTGTGCATACTGATGTGAGAATGAAGAATATGTTATTGTATGAAATGTAACTTTTATGGGAGAACAATTGAGCGCCTGCTGTACGATTTCCAACCTCTTCTTTAAGTGACGTCATTTCCAGAAATGTCACCTGTGACATCATCATGTACTGACAGTAAGCAATATTTACCGCATATGGCAACATGAAAACAAAGTAACCATATGGAGTAAATATTTTTTCCTGCTTGCAAATAGTGACATCACATGTTGCGTTTGCTTGAAATGACGTCACTTGCAGAAGTGTAAATCCCATAGCAGCGCTCAAATGGTATTATAAGATCCTTACCTATAATGAATAGAATACCCAGTATGATGGCAGCTATTATACCACCAGCCATGGCGGTACTTTGTTCTTCTTCTGTTTCAGTCACACAAGCCGCACCACCGGGGTTAAGTGAAGGATGACACTGACACAGAGGTCCAAACCACGGGGCCGGACACACACATGTGAAAGGATCCTCTCCAGGTGCTGGGAATGCATTAAATGTACAGGTTCCCTGGAAACAAGGCTCAACCGCTTCGCAATAATTGATACATACGCCATTTTGCAGGGTATAATGCTCTGGACATCTGAAATTTAGAAACAAGAAAATATGACCAGTGATGAATATTATACAGTGAGACATGCACTTATAATCACATCAAAATACAGACCACATAAAAACATAGACCACATCAAATTACACATCAAATCAAAATAAATTTCATTACAGAGTTATCCCTCTTACATACTCGTCTAGTGGCGCCCAAAGTTTAAAGGTACCAGGTCATAATGTTTTAAAATAAAGTTGATGTTAACGTAAAGGACATGGATGTTAACCAAGGGGATGCTGTCGCTCCGACTCCAACCATGAGATGACAATAGCTCATCATTGTGTTTAAAAAAATCAGACGTGGTAAAAGACTGATGATAATTGCTTTAAGCCTTATTAAACAACTAATAAACTGAACTGTTTCAAATGATAAATAAAAGCAAAGCATATAAAGTTAAACCTCAATATTAAGACCACCCTTGGAACACTTGAAACTGGTCTTAATAATGAGGTTGAATTCAGAGTAAAACAGTGAAAATGGACTTGAAAATTGTGTTCCTAATTTCAAGGTGGTCTTATTATTGAGGTGGTCCTTAAGTGAGGTTTTAATCTATCAGGATACTAACTAAGTAATGATAAACAGCTTGCAAACACACTGTACACATACTAGAAACAGCTTGCAAACCCACTGTACACATACTAGAAACAGCTTGCAAACACACTGTACACATACTAGAAACAGCTTGCAAACACACTGTACACATACTAGAAACAGCTTGCAAACACACTGTACACATACTAGAAACAGCTTGCAAACACACTGTACACATACTAGAAACAGCCTGCAAACACACTGTACACATACTAGAAACAGCTTGCAAACACACTGTACACATACTAGAAACAGCTTGCAAACACACTGTACACATACTAGAAACAGCTTGCAAACACACTGTACACATACTAGAAACAGCTGGCAAACACACTGTACACATACTAGAAACAGCTGGCAAACGCACCTTACACATACTAGAAACAGCTTGCAAGCGCACTGTACACATACTAGAAACAGCTTGCAAACGCACCGTACACATACTAGAAACAGCTTGCAAACGCACCGTACACATACTAGAAACAGCTTGCAAACGCACTGTACACATACTAGAAAATACACATTATTATGTTGATACTTACACACAATCAAAGGCTTCCCATAAAGGCCGACATACGAAAGGATCTGGACACTTAAAGTCTGTACAATCATTTCTGACACACTCATCTTTTGTATTCTGATTTTTATTCACCGTGGCAATAAGACTTGCAGAACCTTCGGCAACAGTCATCGGGAACCAAGCATCATCGTAGCGAATATCATTCATACAAGCTAAAATAAAATACATATACGTGTACGACTTTTAACAGAAATAATTATCATGGATAAAAACATTAAAGTAAAATACCAGTTACATGTATATACAGCCTCACCTCGTCCATTCAAATTCATCGGGTCAGAAAGTTTATTTCGAATAAAACCTGGTTTTCGAAAAGCCCATTTCAATTCAATGTGCCTAAGAAGATACATCGGCCCCTGATATTTATTTCGGATGATACCAAGTATTCGGATAGAAAGTTGTCAAATAAGCAAGGTCCGACTGTACATAAGTATGTGGTTAGTGTACAGACACACACAATGGTTCAGGAAACCAAATACTGATGGGAGAAATATTTTTTCTATTCTAAACAAAATCATAGTAATGTTATTACACAATATAATTGCAATTTTGCTAAATTGCAGAAGAATTGTTCTACATTAGTAATATATAACAGAAAAGCATGTAATACAATACAAATGTAGTCAGACGACAGTGTGAATAATGAAAGCAAGTCTCAATAGATAGCTCCCACATCTACAATATTTACCTTGCTTGTTCTTAATCATCAGCCATTTTGATAGGCAAAACTGATAAGCACTTATAGAAGTAATTCCCAAATATGCGATAATTGAGAAAATACCAATATAATTTGCATGTCATAACCACTTTTTCTACAATTTTCTGAGCCATCTGCCCAGATGAGCATAATGAATAAGTTATTTATATATATCTATTGTTTTAATCATCATTATTCGTTAATATATTCCCTATAAACTTTAAGGAAATTATGGCCAACTATTCAGAGGAAAATATTGTTAATGTGGGATCTATCTATTTGGAGCAGCAATAGTACTTACAACTGTTGAAGTCATCACCAATAATTGTAACATCTGTGCCACTGTAAGACAGACTTGCTCCAGCGTAGACTTGGTCCTGTCTCACTTTAAAAAGCTCCGCTCCATTGATAGGTCCGAGTGTATCGGCGTAGTAACGACCCTCTCCACTGTCCATCTTCAGGATAAATTGCTTTCCGTATCTTTCAAGTGTAACTTTATGCCATTGACCATCGTTTACTTGGGGTACATGAGACAATGGCAGCTCATATCTATCATCACCAAGATTGAATACAACCAATAAACGAGAGTTGACAATCTAAAAAATACATTAATATAATTATCATAAATTATTAATACAGTATAGAGTCACATAATTATATATTTTTTTGAATACTATATTTGCTTGGATAGGAAGGTAACATCAAGATGTGATGAACATCAGTGAACACTCCATTACAGACTGATATGCTTGTTTCAGCGTGTAATTCTATTCATTAACAATGGATCGATGTATTATCAATGAATCTCCCATATATTACAGAACCCAGCTGACACTATTTGTACTTTTATGTATGAACTTTCTCCAGTACATGTATATATCATTAGAGAATCATAATATTTGGTCATAACACATACCTTACAGACGATATATGAATGTACAGTAAAACTTCGAAACCTCAAACAGTTTTGGGTCGAACACAGTAGATACCTCGAACAGGTTCTTAGGTCCCGGCAAAACCCCTTCTTATTTCATATTAACAAACAGTAGATCAGTCGAATGGAGATAGGTCGAACACTTGAACAGGTTTTGAGGTCCCTAGATACCATTTCATTCATTGTTCACCCCAGATAGGTCGAACAATACAATAATTCACACCTTTCATGGACTGAGCGATATTCTATTATTTGATGAGTGGTGACATGTGTTATTCGCACGTAGTGATAATTACTTGATGGTTGCACTATAAACAATACAGTGTACAAGTCATGTACTTATGTGACAAACAAATCATTTAATGGATCTATTAAATATCTTACCAAACATTAAACTTTCAATGTGAGATTTTGTTTGTTCTAGTTTATTCATGTTTACATAGGCTTATTTTGTTTGTCTGCCACGAACGACAACTGTGTTAGTACTGTTTGTCTTAAAATAGAACTTCGTAATTATTGACTATCTTGTCTGTATAATATTCATGTGTGTAAGAATAAGCGAATCATTTATTTAAATATGTTTTAGTTTTCTTTCATTTCTTTTTTAATTATTATGAATAATGCTGTGACTATTGATCGACGTGCATTCAGTATGAAAACACTAACAACACACAAATGCCATGCGTTCAGCATGCTTAGTACACTTGCACCGGTGACAGTCAGTTTGTACATATACACATATACGGTAGATGCCTCGAACAGGTAGATGGCTCTAACTAATTGCTCGGTCCGATGGCAGTTCGAGGTTTCGAAGTTTTACTGTACAGTAAAACTTCAATTATAAGACCACCCTTGGGACCCCTGAACACGGGCTGACTTATAGAGGTGATCTTAACATTGAGATTAAATAAAGAGCAAAACAGTGAAAATGGACTTAAAATGTGTGTCCTTAATATTGAGGTGGTCTTATTATTGAGGAGGTCTTATTATTGAAGTGGTCTTATAATTGAGGTCTTATTATTGAGGTGGTCTTATTATTGAGATGAGGTGGTCTTATTATTGAGGAGGTCTTATTATTGAGGAGGTCTTATTATTGAGGTGGTCTTATTATTGAGGAGGTCTTAAATGAGGTCTTACTGTAACATGAACATTGTATACTTTACCATAAATTTAATGTATTTATTTCCGTCCGTTTCATCAGTTACGTAGAAAATCAAACCATTGTTGTCTCTTGATCGGAAATGGAATGTAATTTCCATTTTTTTGTTATCCAAAAATGGCACATATGTATTCTTGATGTTCCAGTTCATGAAGCTTTGTGAGCCAAAATCTTTAACTGATGTCTCTACAATGACAATTATACATTAATCAACACAGCAATATCTCTACAAATACAGTGTGATAGGATAGATGGACAGATGAATATTCAATTTGATGTGTAAGAAGATACATCGGAACCTTTCTATTTTGGACGATAGCAAGTATTTGGATGCGCGGTTGTCGAATATATGGGGTCTGACAGTATGTCCAAGAAAAATGTAAATGATCAACACAGAAGCTCGTAAGGATATATATGTATTTTGTCGATTATTCAAATGCTGAATTAGTATTCGAATATTCGGACCGGGACGTACAAACAAATATTCAAATATCCGAATATTCATTGACACTCTTAATATAAATGGTTAATCTTAATTATATTACGATATACATGAATTTAAAATGTTAACTCAAACTGCAAGTTTTATTTTTATGCACAATGAAAACAGTGCAACAAGCAGCAATAAGCAACACTTCAGTCGTGTTTTTGCCAGTAACAAAAATACACAGTACACAACAATAATACATAAGCAATGGAAAATATAAGCTGTTAGTTTTGACCAGTTAAAGAATGTCCAAATTTATTTGAATATACATTCAGAGGTTGACTGAATATTAGAATACTAAATTGCCATATACTGACATCCTTACACTGGCTGATATTTTCACAACTATCTTGAATTTGCATACATGTCCTCATGACCTCATTTTAAACAAAAACATATGTCTACCCGATGGCAGTTTGTTAGTCATTGTAAAACTGATACAGAATGTTAGAATAAAATATCGAGCAAACAAGAACTATAGTCATATGACCTTTCTTTGATCAGTTCATCATGCACTGTATATGTATAAAAAACATTAAAGGGCCATAACTCAGCGACAAATTATCAGAGCGGAACAACAAAAACAAGAAATGGGCAATGCCCACAAACCAGGTTTTAAACCTAATTATTTGTAACCAAGGCTCTATTTGTATAATGAATACATGATGATCATCAATGCTGCAAAGGTGCCAGAGGTGATACATGCATACAAACACTCACACTTTGATGTCAATACACCCACGAATAGCGAAGATATTAAGTGGAAACTGATTTTTAAATTTTAAGTGACCTTGACCTTGGACGGAACGAACCCAAAAGCAATTCCAAGCGAGATCTTCACATGTTCTTACTATACACCAAGTCTGATGTCAATATGACCAACAAATCTAAAGTTATTAGCTGGAGAGCAAATTGCAATTTTTAGTAAAGGTGACCTTGACCTTTGACGAAACGATTCCAAAAGCAATCCCAAGCGAGCTCTCCACATGTTCTTACTATACACCAAGTTTGATGTCAATATGACCAACAAATCTAAAGTTATTCACCCGAAACCAAATTGCTACTTTAAGTAACGGTGACCTTGACCTTAGGCGGAACGAGTCCAAAAGCAACCCCAAGCAAGCTCTCCACATTTTCTTATTGTACATCGAGTTTGATGTCAATAGGATTAACGAAACTCAAGTTATTAGCCGGAAACCAAATTGCTAGTTTTAGTAATGGTGACCTTGACCTTTGTTGGACCGATCCCAAAAGCAATCCCAATTGAGCTCTCCACATGTTCTTACTATACACCAAGTTTGAAGTCAATACGATCAATGTAACTCAAGTTATTCGCCGGAAACCAAATTTCTATTTTTCGTAACGGTGACCTTGACCTTTGTCGGACCGAACCCAAAAGCAATCCCAAGCGAGCTCTCCACATGTTCTTACTATACACCAAGTTTGATGTCAATATGATCAATGTAACTCAAGTTATTCGCCGGAAACCAAATTTCTATTTTTCGTAACGGTGACCTTGACCTTTGACGAAACGATTCCAAAAGCAATCCCAAGCGAGCTCTCCACATGTTCTTACTATACACCAAGTTTGATGTCAATATGACCAACAAATCTAAAGTTATTCACCCGAAACCAAATTGCTACTTTAAGTAACGGTGACCTTGACCTTAGGCGGAACGAGTCCAAAAGCAACCCCAAGCAAGCTCTCCACATTTTCTTACTATAAACCAAGTTTGATGTCAATATGATCAACAAAACAAAAGTTATTGGCCGGAAACCAAATTTCTATTTTTAGTAATGGTGACCTTGACCTTTGATGGACCGAACCCAAAAGCAATCCCAAGCAAGCTCTCCACATGTTCTTACTGTACATCGAGTTTGATGTCAATAGGATTAACGAAACTCAAGTTATTAGCCGGAAACCAAATTGCTAGTTTTAGTAATGGTGACCTTGACCTTTGTTGGACCGATCCCAAAAGCAATCCCAATTGAGCTCTCCACATGTTCTTACTATACACCAAGTTTGAAGTCAATATGATCAATGTAACTCAAGTTATTCGCCGGAAACCAAATTTCTATTTTTCGTAACGGTGACCTTGACCTTTGTCGGACCGAACCCAAAAGCAATCCCAAGCGAGCTCTCCACATGTTCTTACTATACACCAAGTTTGATGTCAATATGATCAATGTAACTCAAGTTATTCGCCGGAAACCAAATTTCTATTTTTCGTAACGGTGACCTTGACCTTTGTCGGACCGAACCCAAAAGCAATCCCAAGCGAGCTCTCCACATGTTCTTACTATACACCAAGTTTGTTGTCAATATGATCAATAAAACTCAAGTTATTCGCCGGAAACCAAATTTCTATTTTTAGTAACGGTGACCTTGACCTTTGTCGGACAGAGCCCAAAAGCAATCCCAAGCGAGCTCTCCACATGTTCTTACTATACACCAAGTTTGATGTCAATGTGATCAATGTAACTCAAGTTATTCGCCGGAAACCAAATTTCTATTTTTAGTAACGGTGACCTTGACCTTAGTCGGACCGAACCCAAAAGCAATCCCAAGCGAGCTTTCCATATGTTCTTACTGTACACCAAGTTTGGTTACAATATGATCAACAGAACTCAAGTTATTCGCCGGAAACCACCCAGTTTGACGCCCGCCCGCCCGCCCGCCCGCCCGCCCGCCCGCCCAACGACATACACCATTCTAATAACCTGGTTTTTTTCAAAAACCTGGTTAAAAAACAAGGATGTACAACTACACTTGATGCTGATCAATCCTGTGAATTTTGGTTGAAATGCACACAGCCGTATTTGACCAGCAGTATTGGAGATGAAGCACGGACAAGCTAAAAAGTGGACGGACTATGAAGACAAAAACAACATGTCTCCCTCAGAGAGAGGAGACAAAATTAAATGTTACCACTGATTATACAGTAGACTAATACCATACCTGTATCACAATTCTGTGAATCAGAACTTCTATAGCCTGGTTCACATATACATTCACCAACAACATTACCAGGTACACCACCAGTAATCATACACTGACCATGGTTACAGCTTTTACTACAAGCATCATCTTCTTTCTGACAACCATCCGTTGCCCCTGGAAACTGTCCCCCTGTACTCAGGTCATATATCTGAAATTATTCATAAAAATCTCATACTTCTCATCAAAGCACTGCATGCGATGTACCTGTCAATCAGACCTCAGGCTATTTCTTGTAAATTTGTAATAACTATATTACAATGACATCGGTGATGTAACCAAATCTCAATACATTACAATGACGTCAGTGATATAACCAAATCTCAATACATTACAATGACGTCAGTGATGTAACCAAATCTCAATACATTACAATGACGTCAGTGATGTAACCAAATATCAATACATTACAAATATGTCAGTGATGTAACCAATTCTCAATACATTACAAATATGTCAGTGATGTAACCAATTCTCAATACATTACAAATATGTCAGTGATGTAACCAATTCTCAATACATTACAATTATGTCAGTGATGTAACCAAATCTCAATACATTACAATTACGTCAGTGATGTAACCAAATCTCAATACATTACAATGACGTCAGTGATGTAACCAAATCTCAAAACATTACAATGACGTCAGTGATGTAACCAAATCTCAATACATTACAATGACGTCAGTGATGTAACCAATTCTCAATACATTACAAATACGTCAGTGATGTAACCAATTCTCAATACATTACAATTACATCAGTGATGTAACCAAATCTCAATACATTACAATGACGTCAGTGATGTAACCAAATCTCAATTCATTACAATGACGTCAGTGATGTAACCAATTCTCAATACATTACAATGACGTCAGTGATGTAACAAAATCTCAATACATTACAATTATGTCAGTGATGTAACCAAATCTCAATACATTACAATGACGTCAGTGATGTAACCAATTCTCAATACATTACAATTATGTGAGTGATGTAACCAAATCTCAATACATTACAATGACATTAGTGATGTAACCAATTCTCAATACATTACAATGACGTCAGTGATGTAACTAAATCTCAATACATTACAATGACGTCAGTGATGTAACCAATTCTCAATACATTACAATGATGTCAGTGATATAACCAAATCTCAATACATTACAATGACGTCAGTGATGTAACCAAATCTCAATACATTACAATGACGTCAGTGATGTAACCAAATATCAATACATTACAATGACGTCAGTGATGTAACCAAATCTCAATACATTACAATGACGTCAGTGATGTAACCAAATCTCAATACATTACAATGACGTCAGTGATGTAACCATATCTCAATACATTACAATGACTTCAGTGATGTAACAAAATCTCAATACATTACAATGACGTCAGTGATGTAACCAATTCTCAATACATTACAATGACGTCAGTGATGTAACAAAATCTCAATACATTACAATGACGTCAGTGATGTAACCAATTCTCAATACATTACAATGACGTCAGTGATGTAACCAATTGATTACAATTGAGATTTTAAGTAAAAAGCAACAGTTTCATAACTGGAAATAAAATTTAATGTCCATACAATTTAAACAACTTTATTCAAACTTTTAATTTACCTCAGCAGGTATGATGCTGATACACATTTTAAGAATTATGTACAATAGACAATGGCAATGTTTATGGCAGCCTTCAAATTTCCAATAACCTGTTATATTTACACCTGTCCAGACATTCAGGAAAAATGAAGCATTTCATTACATATACCATTGAAGTATAGCCAGTTAAAATATTTAGAAGCTCGTGTATGAACACATACCTCAGCATTGTGTATCAAGTTCTTCATACACCCGTCAAACTTCTCAGTGGTAACACTTGCAGGATATGATGGTGCACTCATTCTACCTCCAAGTTGAAGAGGATCTGCTGCATTTATGTAGATATTCTCTCCCTTTGTCACGCCAGTAGCTTCACAGTCCGCTCGGTCATCTCTTTTACTGTTAACACAATGGTCAATTACCATACGTATATTCTGAAACAAGCAATTAGGTATATATATAGGTATTTGTATAATAAATATGTAATCATAGAAAATTAACAAGCATTCATTCAAATACACTGCCCTCCAAAAGTTCCTTCACACTTTGACAATTTCCCATTGCAATAAATGTATTTTCATATTTGTTTCACATGCAACAAATCAAAAATGCTTTATAACACAGCAATAATTTTCTGTAGAAGTATCTATCAATTTGTACTGAAACAAATTATCTTATTTTCTGTGTCAGATCAATCAGTTACACACATATATTGTTTTCAGATGCAGGTTGATTGATGCTGCTGCTGAGATGTGCAAATTGTTGATTCTTAACTATCAATCACAGAAGTGGGATGAATCATTTACTTCATGGTCATACATGTTTTATTTGAAATTCTGTACGAAAAAGGGTCCCAAGGGTGGTCCTATAAGTCAGGTTTTACTGTAATTCTAATTCTCCCCAATACTTAAAATAAAGAACAAAATCTAACCTTTTTCTCTCTATAGATGTCAATTCTGTGCCAGACCCCATCATTCAGCCTGTTTGGTCCAGTGATACTCAGCGATAACTCTCCAGTACCGTGATCAATCCTTAACCTTGGATGTCCGCCAACAAGCTCAAGCACGATAAAATCACGAGGATCAGACGGGGTCAGGTCAGCGACAGGTCCATTGTAGAGTATCAGTCCATTTGGCTTTGACGGGAGAACCTCAATACTTGTACGACTCTGCTCACATTGTTCAAATGGCCTGTAGAGGGCGTAACCAGTTCCATTAAAGCTCTGTCTCAATTTTTGACATCTAGGACCTTCAAATCCATCCGGACATTTGCAACTAAAACAGACAAATTTTATAATACATATCTTAATGTCCACAGATGAAAGCCTCCATATCGAGGGTTCGGCACAAGACTATACTTACTGCTACGTATTTATGTAGGAGTTAGGACAGTCTTGCACTCAACCCTCGATATGTTTCATTCATACTAAGTTGTTAAAACTGTTTATGAAATTCAAGACAATGCTTTAATTCTCCTACAAAGCAATAATACAGGAAGAATTACAAGTTTTGTTCTTGTTTTATGTGTCTATGTTTAATTCTTTGCTTCTTCTGTTTGGAAATTTATTGTTGTTTATTGTATACATTTTGTCATAGGTTTTGTTGAGACCCACATGGAAGATTGGGTAGTCCTAAATGTGAAGCCTCTTGAAATAATGTCTTTATTATCATTATTATTCAACTTACAGTTTAATGCTATGGCAAATTTAACATAAGTATACTATGTTGTCATAATGAAATATGTATCTTTTGAGTATCCTCTCATATTATATAATTTTGTTTGAAAAAATTCGAAGTAGTGCTATATCGACCATAACACATAATTGCCTTAGAAACCTGTCTGGTTACCAAGCAACATACATACCTGACAACATTCCACGGGTCTTTTTCACATTCACCACCATGGTAACAATATCCTGGGGTACATTCTATTTCTGATGGGAATGTTTTAGCTCTACAACCACAGGTACCATTGACACGTGTGTTCACACCCACGTACGATGCTCCATACGTACTTACTAATTTAGGAGTTTGTAACACAATGAGTTCATTGAAGCAACCACCCTCGCATGATTCAAACTGACACATATCTATAGGCACCATGTCAATTGTACCACTGCCCACTCCATCTGTCATCAACAATTCATTGAACTGAAATAAAATGTATTCAACAATTCATTGAACTGAATTCAAATGTATTTAACAATTCATTGAACTGAAATAAAATGTATTCAACAATTTATTGGGAATGTTTTGTATCGGCTGGTGAAACCTTACTACATGTATACAAGCTATAATGTCCAAATCAAACAGCTTTTAGTATAAATATTTTGTTCCTACCCCTTGTCTATCAGATGCAACAATGCCTTCCATGCGACTACGTTGGTAATATGGAGAACCATGAGCAGCTACCAAGACATCCGTGTAAGTATCGTAACCCATAATACTTAGAATTTGTACATTTTCAACATTCGCTTGCGAGTTAGACCCGTAAAGTTTTTCAGCAAATTTTGTGCGGATCTTTTCCATCATGCTCAGACCCAACACGGCTGACCCTCCACTGCTTTTCGGTTTTGTGATGAAATCTTCTGCTGTCACCCCTATCAAACAGAAATGAATAAAAATCCGCAATTCAAAAACAAATAAATACAAAATACACAGTGAAATGAATAACGAAAGGCTATGAATAAAAACTCCCATAGTTCAATATCACTGATTATACCGATTTGTAAATTACAGTTTGGACTGTTTATTGGGACTGCACACAACATGTATAACACGATTAACGAAAGTGAAATATTGCTGCCATAAACAACCGACTCCAAGTGACTCTCTGTCTTACAACGGATCTGTATATCACTGTATATGCCATGTATATCATTGTATATGTTAGATGTATATCATTGTATATGTTCTGTATATCATTGTATATGCCATGTATATCATTGTATATTATGTAAGATGTATATCATTGTATATGTTCTGTATATCATTGTATATGTCCTGTATATCAATGTTTATGTTAGATGTATATCATTGTATATGTTCTGAATATCATTGTATATGTCCTGTATATCATTGTATATGTTCTGTATATCAATGTTTGTGTTAGATGTATATCAGGGCCTCCGCTGTCGATCGCCAATGTCGCCATTTGCGATAATTTTGAGAATCTGGCGCTAAATTTTACAAGTTGGCGAAAATAAGTGGCGCATACTTTTTCACCCGTCGTAATATTTGTTTTTATTAACGATATAAGCGGCTTAAGAATTGGTTCTCGATTCGCGCGTTTTACCTGCGTTTTACTAAGCGTTAACCGTGATAAAACCGATAACCAGTCCAGTCAGTGTACTGTCAAATCGGGTAATTGATTTCGGATGACACTTTGAGAAGATAATTGCGTAAGTATGTGTGATCGGCTGATTAATCATTATGAAAACATCCGGCAGCGTGTATATTTGATGTGTGTCGATGATCCCCTTATTAACTACAATTATGACTGACTTTAAAGACAAAATGGGCGGTTTAGTCAAAAAGACCGACAGGCTTGTTTGTAACGTGCGGTTGTTGTCAACTTTTTTAGTAATTACGATGTTTATTGCACACTTTTTTGTGATAATCCCTTAACTTATACGATCTCAATAATGTTAAACAATGGGTGCGAAAAGCATTTTTTAATTAACTTAATTGCTGTCCTGGCCATTTTGCTTAAAATGTCTCGTAAAATTTGGAAATGTATCAGTTGCCATCATGGCTTCTAAGAGACTTTTAGATGAGTGTTCAACTCCACCTTCTAAAATTGCCAAAATTCAAAATTCTCCTGTAAGGAAATTCAAAGACGTTTGGAAAATTGGCCATGTTTGGTTAAGATATGATGCACAATCTAAGGAAATGTTTTGTGACATATGTATTCAGGCCCAAAATTCTAATTCCTTTGTAACAGGCTGTAATGTTCTTAAAAAGGAATCTAGCTTGTGTACCCTTGACTATTTGCTATTTTACTGGTTTTGACTGATAGATTTTATGTTTATGTTTATGTTCAGATGTAAATTAGCTTGTGTACCCTTGACTATTTGCTATTTTACTGGTTTTGACTAATAGATTTTATGTTTATGTTCAGATGTAAATGTGCTTTTTATGTGACAAGTTGTGTTTATGTATACTTTTATTATATACTGATGATATATGATGCAGCATTAAATATAGAAGTTTCACATTTTTGTTGTTGTTTTTTGAAGACTACTTAAATATGAATCATTTTCATGTTCTTAAACATGGCTGGAAACTTTGGCTACTTTTGGCTCTAAAGTGGCTCTAAAGTGGCTCCAACTTTTCTTAAGTGGCGAAAATGTTGGCGACAAGTCTAAAAAACCCAGAGGAGGCCCTGTGTATATCATTGTATATGTTCTGTATATCATTGTATATGTCCAGTATATCACTGTATATGTTCTGAATATCACTGTATATGTCCTGTACATCACTGTATATGTTCTGAATATCACTGTATATGTCCTGTACATCACTGTATATGTTCTGTATATCATTGTATATGCCATGTATATCATTGTATATGTTAGATGTATATCATTGTATATGTTCTGTATATCACTGTATATGTCATGTATATCATTATATATGTTTTGTATATCATTGTATATGTTCTGTATATCACTGTATATGTCATGTATATCATTGTATATGTTCTGTATATCATTGTATATGATCTGTATATCACTGTATATGTTCTGTATATCATTGTATATGTTCTGTATATCACTGTATATCATTGTATATGTCCTGTATATCATTATATATGTTCTGTATATCAATGTTTAGGTTAGATGTATATGTTCTGTATATCACTGTATATGTTCTGAATATCATTGTATATGTCCTGTATATCATTGTATATGTTCTGTATATCAATGTTTATGTTAGATGTATATCATTGTATATCTCTGTATATGTTCTGTATATCATTGTATATGTCCTGTATATCATTGTATATGTCCTGTATATCACTGTATATGTTCTGAATATCACTGTATATGTCCTGTACATCACTGTATATGTTCTGAATATCACTGTATATGTCCTGTACATCACTGTATATGTTCTGAATATCATTGTATATGTCCTGTACATCACTGTATATGTTCTGAATATCATTGTATATGTCCTGTATATCACTGTATATCTCTGTATATGTCCTGTATATCATTGTATATGTCCTGTATATCACTGTATATGTCCTGTATATCACTGTATATGTCCTGTATATCACTGTATATGTCCTGTATATCACTGTATATGTCCTGTATATCACTGTATATGTCCTGTATATCATTGTATATGTCCTGTATATCATTGTATATGTCCTGTATATCTCTGTATATGTCCTGTATATCACTGTATATGTCCTGTATATCACTGTATATGTTCTGTATATCATTGTATATGTCCTGTATATCATTGTATATGTCCTGTATATCACTGTATATGTTCTTTTTACAATAGAATTTACTATTACATGTGTCAATCAGTTTTTTCGTTAGGATAGCTAAAACTAACAATTACCTTCAATTCTGATTGACCCAGCATTGTATACAGCATCATCATCCACAAATATAATGGTGATTCGCACAGTGGAAATTTTTATCAAATTATTGTGCACTAGATCCTTTACTGACACTCTGATTTCAAATGACATTTCAGGAACTTTCGGTTGCAAAGAGATTTTTCCAGTATCAAAGTCGAGTCTGGAAACAGAAAAAAGAGCTAATACTGAGATTGAAAGAACAGTTTTGAAATTGCATATACATTTGTATTCCAAAGACCAATTTTACTTTCTTTCAGAATTAAAATGAACAAAGATTTGAGGTAAGAATTCACCATGTTCAACACTGTAAACATTCAACAACCAGATATCTGCATGTTTTGGTTGCTTTAGTAGGACCAGTTTAGGTGTAAATACACCATTTTGGTCTGTAGTTAGTAGTCTCATTGTGATAGAGGAAACATGCAGATACTTGAGGAATCATGCCAGCTCTATATATAACAAGCTCTATATATAACAAAGTAATAAACTAGAACTATCTGAAACAAGATGGTCCACGCAATTTGAAGGTTAAGATTTGTTGTGCAACATAAAAAAATACTGAGAAGATACGATTGCTGGTCACTCCTGATCCAAAATGGATTTCGGCAATGTAACATACCCTTTATCGAACGATTAGCCAATACGCATCAAGTTTACAAACTTTGTTCGGGTGAAGAGAAATTGCCTTGGTGGTTAATGTAAGATTTGATTGGTTTGCACAACCCTGATATTCAAATAGCAGAACCATGTTAGTACTGCTGCGCCTAAAAATTTACAGAACTTTAATCTAAAACTCATAACATACTTACAAGACAAATTTCCCAGCAATGTCTGGATTCTCCAACGTATATTGTTTCAGAGATTGACTGTCGGACTCATCAGGATCGTCAGGATCATTAGTATTAACCAGTCCAATCTCTATGCCACCAAACAATCCTGCAACCAAAGATGACGCACATAATTCAATGCACAAAATTAAAAGAATACATATATTTTTTATTAATGTCTATATATATATTCATACCAATAATGTACTATTGGAAACCCAAGAAGATGAGAGTTTTAGGATAATTTGAATATCTTTTGAAATTATGTAATGCCATTTTTACAAATACAGTTCAGTCTCTAAAGCCCCCCCCCTCAGTGCACTCTCTGATGCCATCCATATCCATGGACAGTGCACTCTCTGATGCCATCCATGGACAGTGCACTCTCTGATGCCATCCATGGACAGTGCACTCTCTGTTGCCATCCATGGAAAGTGCACTCTCTGTTGCCATCCATGGACAGTGCACTCTCTGATGCCATCCATGGACAGTGCACTCTCTGTTGCCATCCATTATCCATGGACAGTGCACTCTCTGATGCCATCCATGGACAGTGCACTCTCTGTTGCCATCCATGGACAGTGCACTCTCTGATGCCATCCATGGCCAGTGCACTCTCTGATGCCATCCATGGCCAGTGTACTCTCTGATGCCATCCATGGACAGTGCACTCTCTGATGCCATCCATGGACAGTGCACTCTCTGTTGCCATCGATGGACAGTGCACTCTCTGATGCCATCCATTATCCATGGACAGTGCACTCTCTGTTGCCATCCATGGACAGTGCACTCTCTGTTGCCATCCATGGACAGTGCACTCTATGTTGCCATCCATGGACAGTGCACTCTCTATTGCCATCCAAGGACAGTGCACTCTATGTTGCCATCCATGGACAGTGCACTCTCTGTTGCCATCCATGGACAGTGCATTCTCTGTTGCCATCCAAGGATAGTGTACTCTCTGTTGCCATCCATGGACAGTGCACATCATCTAGTTAACCTAGAGGTAACACAAGAATAGTTCATGTCCAAACAAACCTTCTTCTCCTGAAGAAAGTCTGGCAACTGAAGTCATTAGTACTATGGTATGTACCATTTGTTTTTTGTATTTGCGTTTATTTATTTATAGTCGCTACCGGTTTCCCACATGGGCGATGCCTCCGGAAGAATGTTATTCCCATATGGGCGATGCCTCCGGAAGAACGTTAGTCATTTTAGATTTTTGGAGGATAGTGCATGATACAGGAGATGCCCCAGTTCCAGAAGCACCCCTGGTTCTTTTCATGCTCGATGTAAAGCATCATACGTGGGACCTCGGTTTTTCAAAGTCTCGTCCGAAAGACTGTTAGTCCTGTCAGTGAAGGAGCAGGGAATTGAACCTGCGATCCCTGGATTACTAGTCCAGTGCGTTACCACTGGACTACGGATCCGCTACATTATTTACCTTTGTAATTGAAGACAGTTATATACTGAGAGCCTTCATTGATTCCATTATCGTTTTCATTTTGTATCCCAACATTGAGGTATCTAAATCCACATTGTTGTTCCTGGGGTCGATTCTTATTGTAAAGATCACACATCTTGATTGGTAAAACTACAACTTTCTCCTTTTCCCTATCAAATTCACCAGAAACATAAATTGTAGCTGTTCCACGGTTGTTATCACCACCTGGAAAATGAGACACAGTTGTGAATATTCTCGTATGACCAAAAGAATGAAAAATGGAGACACTTTTCTGTAAATGATCTCCTATGGAAGAACTGAACATACTGATGGGGAAATACAATTTTTATTATTTCTTATTTGGAATCAAAATGTATTAAAGTTACCATGCTTTTCTTATACTTTAAATATACCAAAAATGTATAATGTGTGTTACATGCATTACTGTTCAATGTCACAACCAGTTTGCTTGGTTTCACTATCAAGACCGCTTGATAATAAGACCACTTTATGTCGGACCCATGGGTGGTCTTAATAGCAGAACTTTATTGTACTTAACAAGAACTCTGGAGGCAAATGTGACTGGCTTCAAATTGTAATACGACAAAATAAATATTAAATGCTTGATTATCACAATGTAATTTTCATGTAGCCATACATTTGTACTTCCTTAAAGGCCCAGCAGGCCAATTTAGCACCAGAGACTCTGCAGTGACCTTATCCCTTGCGATACCTTATCCTTTATATTAAACATGTTTGACCTTTACCAATACCACATGCAAAGTTTGATGATCATAGGGAAAGCAGAAATAAGAACTGTGTGAAAAAGAGAACTGAACCAAAAAACTATAACGAGGTATGAAAGGTCATGCAAGGACACTCCTTCTTATTCTTCAATTTGTCAACGAAAAATTACATTCAAATAGTAAAGTTAATCAAAGGACTGTAGGTCCTGCCAGGCACTGCCAAGGCAAGACTGCATGTTTTCCATATTATCATATTAGAAATTAATACACAACTATTCAGGTAAACTCATTTGACAAAAATGACACAAATAATGGCATAGCCATGAGTGAAAATTTAAGTCAGATGCTCACATGGGATTTCTTTTGGAAATAATGTAGCCTAGTAGTAAAGTACTAATTATCAAAGTGATTCATTTCACTGGGAATTATCAGATACGTCCACAGTAAATAACTAGAAAACATGAAATGAGCGCTGCTGTGGGATTTATAACCACTTCTGTAAGTGAGAGAAAATAAGTAAATACGTCATTTCAAGAAAACGTCACATGTGGTGACACTTTTTGCAAGCAGGAAACAATATTTACTCCATATGGTTACTTCATTTTCATATTGCCATACGGGGCAAATATTGTGAACTGTCAGTACATGGTGACGTCACATGTGACGTATTCTGGAAATTACGTCACTTAAAGAAGAGGTTGGAAATTGTTCAGCGGCGCTCAAATAAAGCTTCATACAACTTAAAAATATTGATCTATAATAATTATTGAATTTTCAACTAACTTCTTAAACATGGACATACCTGGAATAAAGTCAAGCCTGAATTTTGTAGAACACTGTGATGATCCACCTTCTTGCGAGCAAACTAATTCAAAAGAGAATGGTTTTCCATGGTCCATATTCTCATCATCAGCATCAACAGCCGACAACGTAATCACTGAATAGTCTTTGAAAACTTTGTTTTCTGACAGATTTGGTTGATAATTAGCAGCGAAGTCAGGGAAGTTATCATTAACATCTGTAACTGTCACAATCAATGTTGCTGTACCCGTATTCTGAGGAGAACCTGACAATTATACAGCATTATAATAATACACCATGCTTACAGCTCATTTCTATTAATTTGGTCTAACAACATTTTTCAACATTTTTTCAGTAATCCATGGTGCACACTAGGTACCCAGGCTATTTATAACATATACGATACCCTGGGCAAACTGACTGTAAAAATCTCTTACTCATGAATAATTAATGAGGTGAAATTCAGCCGCATGACACACACCTCATGCAATACGGAAATTGCAGAGCAGTTACGGATGAAATCCCGGTTCATACAATCTAATGAGATTGCGGCTTTCAATTTGCACATTTGCAGTTTTGTAACCGAAATGACTGGGGCATAAAAATAGAACATACATGAATAACAACATCATAAAACCTATAATGACTAACATGTTTACTTGCATAACATTTCATTCAGTTGTATACTATACTAGATATATGTACAATATCTACTATGCCTGATGAACCCATTTTATTCATTTGAGTGATTGACAATGTGCTCCAAATACTCAATGCCACCTTCTGTCAAATAAGGAATATGTATTATTGTTCATATCAACAAACAATAATTATTTATTTTCTAGTTTTAGCTATTTTTGAAACCAGCATTTTTAACATATTAATGTGTGCAAAGGTTTAACTCTCGAAAGTTTGGTATAGAAATCATGTTGACTAAAACTCCAAGAAACAGTTAGCTAGTAACTGTTGCTACTTGTACCATTTAAATAACTTGAAAGTTTTATATTCAATACATATGCATGTTTACTTGCATAACATTTCATTCAGTTGTATACTATACTAGATATATGTACAATATCTACTATGCCTGATGAACCCATTTTATTCATTTGAGTGATTGACAATGTGCTCCAAATACTCAATGCCACCTTCTGTCAAATAAGGAATATGTATTATTGTTCATATCAACAAACAATAATTATTTATTTTCTAGTTTTAGCTATTTTTGAAACCAGCATTTTTAACATATTAATGTGTGCAAAGGTTTAACTCTCGAAAGTTTGGTATAGAAATCATGTTGACTAAAACTCCAAGAAACAGTTAGCTAGTAACTGTTGCTACTTGTACCATTTAAATAACTTGAAAGTTTTATATTCAATACAGGCAGAACGTTAAGCATCAAATACAATTTGAGTGCTGCTATGAGATTTACAACTTCTTCTGTAAGTGACATCATTTCAAGAAAATGCAACATGTGATGTGACTATTTGCAAGAAGGACACAATATTTACTCCATATGGTCACTTCGTTTTTATTTTGCCATATGGGGCAAATAGTGCTAACTGTCAGTACATGGTGATGTTTACTGGAAGTGATGTCACTAAAAGAAGACGTTGGAAATGTTACAGTGGCACTCATTTATAAAATCAATCTACAAAGTCTACTATATAATACCTTACCATTAACATTATCAATGGCCAGGATCTTCACTTCATGTTCAGCTGCAGTTTCACGATCCAGTAAATTTTGTATTGACACATTCCCTATTGTATCTATTTGATTAATTTCAAATCTACGGTCAACATCAGATAGTCTCTGTATGTAATACCTGTAATAAAACATCAGCATTGTAAAACCACAGGAAATTGTCAGGATTTATCCCTTCAAACAATCAGACATGACCATACACTGAGATATATCCATACACTGAGATATACCCATACACTGAGATATACCCATACACTGAGATATGATCATACACTGAGATATACCCATACACTGAGATATGACCATACACTGAGATATATCCATACACTGAGATATATCCATACACTGAGATATACCCATACACTGAGATATACCCATACACTGAGATATGATCATACACTGAGATATACCCATACACTGAGATATGACCATACACTGAGATATACCCATACACTGAGATATATCCATACACTGAGATATACCCATACACTGAGATATATCCATTCACTGAGATATACCCATACACTGAGATATACCCATACACTGAGATATGATCATACACTGAGTCATACCCATACACTGAGATATGACCATACACTGAGATATACCCATACACTGAGATATATCCATACACTGAGATATACCCATACACTGAGATATATCCATACACTGAGATATACCCATATACTGAGATATATCCATACACTTAGATATACCCATACACTGAGATATACCCATACACTGAGCTATGATCATACACTGAGCTATACCCATACACTGAGATATACCCATACACTAAGATATATCTATACACTGAGATATACCCATACACTGAGCTATGATCATACACTGAGCTAAAACTTTACACTGAGATATGATCATACACTGAGATATAATCATACACTGAGATATGACCATACACTGAGATATAATCATGCACTGAGATATAATCATACACTGAGATATAATCATACACTGAGATATAATCATACACTGAGATATGACTGTACACTGAGATATAATCATGCACTGAGATATAATCATACACTGAGATATACCCATACACTGAGATATATCCATACACTGAGATATACCCATACACTGAGCTATGATCATACACTGAGATATACCCATACACTGAGCTATGGTCATACACTGAGATATACCCATACACTGAGATATACCCATACACTGAGCTATGATCATACACTGAGCTAAAACTTTACACTGAGATATGACCATACACTGAGATATATCCATACACTGAGCTATGATCATACACTGAGCTAAAACTTTACACTGAGATATGACCATACATTGAGATATAATCATACACTGAGATATGACCATACACTGAGATATGACCGTACACTGAGATAAAATCATGCACTGAGATATAATCATGCACTGAGATATAATCATGCACTGAGATATAATCATACACTGAGATATATCCATACACTGAGCTATGATCATACACTGAGCTAAAACTTTACACTGAGATATGACCATACACTGAGATATAATCATACACTGAGATATGACCATACACTGAGATATAATCATGCACTGAGATATAATCATGCACTGAGATATAATCATGCACTGAGATATGACCATACACTGAGATATGACCGTACACTTAGATATAATCATACACTGAGATATAATCATGCACTGAGATATAATCATGCACTGAGATATAATCATACACTGAGATATGACCGTACACTTAGATATAATCATACACTGAGATATAATCATGCACTGAGATATAATCATGCACTGAGATATGATCATACACTTAGATAAAATCATGCACTGAGATATAATCATGCACTGAGATATAATCATACACTGAGATATAATCATACACTGAGATATGACCGTACACTGAGATATAATCATGCACTGAGCTTTGAATATTCACTCAACTCTAAATTGTTTTTACTGAACTTACTTGAATGACCCGTACTCTGGGTCTACATCTTTGTCTGTAGCATTAAACATTGCCAAGACGTATCCAACAGGAGTATTCTCTGGAACGGAGACACTTTTCTCACTTTCTACAAACACTGGCACTTCATCATTGTAATCACTGACTTCTACTATTATGTAAGTTTCAGCACGGTTTTCATTGTTAAGCCCAGGGGAAGGATCCACAGCATAGGCTGTCACATTGAAAATTCTTTGTGAGGGATCATCATAGTCAACAGGCTGTAAATTGGATAAAAAAAAATTAATGTTAAAAGATTTAAATTCAGGTGTAAGGTGTAATAGCAGAAGGTGAGAAACATTATTACAGGGACAGACAGAATCTGAGGTCAATGAAGACACACATTGCGTCATGCCCCTAGGATTATTGGGGAGATATGATTGTAACTAGAACATAAATCTATTGTATACTGTATAGAATATTGTATTGTATATTGTATCATATGTTGTATACGTCTAACTATGACCCTCAACTGAGCGGGCTGAAATATGGCTTCTGCACATTGTCTCAATATGGTGAACATTCGTGGCAGGTTATTTCAAAATCCTTTAAGTGCTTCAAAAGTTATGGAGCAGACACTATTTGTCACAGACAGAAAGATGGACAGACAGACAACCAGAGCAAACATAATATATGGGGGAGACTTCAAGAATTTCAAAAGATAATGGAGCAAACAAAACAATATAGTCATATGAGCTTTGACCTGTAAGTGTGACCTTGAAACAAGCTGGTTGAAGCATGCACTCTGCACATCACATCAGACGGATGGACAGACAACCAGAGCAAAACTGCATGTCCCCCGATTCCCATTATATGAGGAAGACATAATAACATATGCTTGGTCTAGGAGAATTTGCATTGGGGCGTCAGCTGACACATATAATATTATATGGTATAATCTGAGCAAAATCATATTATTTTGAAAACAGTTTGTAAACTAGTAACCAATAAATCAATTATCCTGACCATTTATCTATAAAAGTAATAATAGAATATATCTTACTACATATATTTTGAGGACACCCATGTTCAACTGTCTGTCTTGATCCATCTGGAAATGGATCGCATCTTTAGTGGCAATGGTGTAGGTAATATTTGCATTAACACCAATATCCTTATCAATAGCTTCAATTCTTCCTATTTCACCTGGAAAATGTACAAAAAAGGGATGTAAAGGATTAACCAGTTAACCGTTCAAACATGTGGTTATCGGTTAGTAAAATCACTAAACGGTTAATCGTTTATTTTTTATGAAAACATCTATTTTTCATTTTTAAAAAAAAAGAATTTGCAAGATAACCATTGTCACAAATCTCAATACTTTGTTCCTGAAAGGTGTGAAACCGCGAGGCATAAGGGGGCAAAATCAATAATCTGTAATTAACAGATTGACATGTATGCATTTGCTACAAATATTTAATGAAAATGCTTGTAAATTGTTGTTTATGACAGTCGTAAAACTTGTTTGGGTGTTCAAGAATTTAGGTATATTTAAATAGATAAAGTATATTGTACAAAATCTGAGTTTTAACATTGTATCATTTTATAATGTTTGAAATAAATAAGAGGGCCATGGTGGCCCTATATCGCTCACCTGAGTACATTGCCATGTTGGTTTCAAGAAAGACCAAGAAGATTTTCTATGACTGACATTGTAACCTACCTTTTGGCCCAACATGAGCCAGTATCACATTGGACTAGCATTTTATTAAGACAAACATTCTGATCAAGTTTTATGTAATTCCGGTAGAATATGCAGCCTCCCAAGAATCCACAAGAAGTTTCAATCATTTGATCCTGTGACCTAGTTTTAGACCTCAGATGACCCAGTTTCAATATTGACCTAGATCTCTTTAAGGCAAACATTTTGACCAAATCTCGATGTAGATCAAGTAAAAAATGCAACCTCTGGAGTGTTAACAAGGTTGTACTATAATTTGATCTAGTGACCTAGTTTTTGGCCCAACATGACCCAGTTTCAAACTTGGTCTAGATTTCATTGAGACAAATATTCTTAAATCGAGTCAAAAAATGTGACATCTGGAGTGTTAACAAGGTTTTACTATAATTTGACCTAGTGACTCAGTTTCGAACTTGGCCTAGCTTTTATTGAGACTAACATTTTGAGCATGTCTCACTTAAATCAAGTCAAATTTGTTACCTCGAGAGTGTTAACAAGGTTTTACTATAATTTGACTTAGTGACCTAGTTTTTGACCCCAGATGACCCAGTTTCGAACTTGGTCTAGAATTCTTTGAGACAAACATTCTTACAACGTCTCGTGTAAATCAAGTAATAAATGTGACCTCTCGAGTGTTAACAAGGTTTTACTATTACTGTGCCGAAAAAGAAGATTCTAATTACCTGATGTCTGATGTTCAGAAAGTTTAAAGCGGTAACTCTGTTCGAAGTACGGTTGGTTGTCGTTCATGTCCCCGACATTGATAGTCAACGTTCCCGTACTAGATAGAGGTTTTTCACCATTATCTGTCAACTTAACTACCACATAGTATGTGTCAATAGTTTCTCTGTCCAGTTTTGCTGTTGTATAAAGATCAAGCGTGTTGTTGTTCAGACTGAACACATTATCGGGACGCATTTCTAGTACAGCAATATTCACTGTGCCATTCTCTTTATAATCATAATCTTCAGCTTTCACTCTGCCAACCAAAGTACCTGATAAAAATTAGCAACACTTTAAAACCCTCTTATATTCAACATGCACATTAAAATAATCAAAAGGCTGCACTTGGTATATTGTATTCTAAGTGGCAGATTTATGGGCCTTGGGAAAAACACACATTAATATTAAACTTCACTTTGATGGTCCAAGGTTGCCAGTTCGGTCAAACAATTTAATTTTGGCTAGACAAGAAAGCCCAATTCTAAATACAAAGTTGTACCAATATCATTCGTTTGGAAAAAGTTTTTGGGCCATTTTCTTTTCCTCCAATATCTAACCTGTGGATTTTACGTAAATCAATATAGGTTTCAATACTATCTTTAATTTTGATTGTTTTCATTGACTGCAGAGTCCAATATCTGTAAGGCCTAAAAGGTTTCAGGTTTCATGCCCCAAAAAAATAGGGTAGGTAGGTTGCAAAAAAATTTGCTTGGAGAATTTTTTATTTTCAAACGAAGCAAATTAAACATAGATTTAAATGAATATATAATAAAAGACAAATCCCCTTTCCCTTTCAACATGGAAAACGTTTGATCAAGGTGAATATAATGCTCTATCACTGGAATACTCGTAAGCGTCTAATAACTGGGCAGATATATGAACCTTATTCACACAAAGAAAATTTACCAAAAAGAAGAAATTTTACCAAAAAGAAAAAAAAATTAACATGCGGAAAAATGTTCTAGGGTCGGGGCAAAACATAGGGTAGGTCAGGAAACCTGAAGAGATCAAGTTTGGATATAAAAAGTATCAGTCAGTTAAAAACATTTTTTACTATTCACTGTGTCTGACCACAAGACATAACTTTTGGAACTCTATTGACTATATACAGTAAAACCTCACATAAACACCACCTCCATAATAAGACCACCTCAAAATTAACAACACAATTTTCATGTCCATTTTCATTGTTTTGCTCTTTATTCGACCTCAATATTAAGACCAGCTCAATATTAAGACTCATTTCCAAGGGTCCCAAGGGTGGTCTTATTATTGAGGTTTTACTGTATTCAATATTGTACAATATTAACACTAAACAGGGATTACATCTGGCATGGGTAACTAATCTTACCAATGGGTTGATTTTCCATGACTCTCATTACCAATTCATCCAGAACGAGGAAAGGAGCATTGTCATTAATGTCCTTTGGTTTGACAGTAACATCGCCATATCCTAACAATGCATTACCACTATCTTCTGGATTATCAGCAACCACAACCATAAACTGAAACTCTGCTTTCCCATTCGGATAATCTCTATCCAGTTGTTTAATTATAGACAATTCTCCGGAAGTGTAACCGATACCAAAATACTGACTGTCTTCTGGATTTGGAAAACTGAGTCGATAGTAGAATGTGTTCACATTGTCATTGTCTATGTCAGTAGCATTAATCTAACAATGGATATACAAAACAAAACATTTTTACAAGGTGTATAAAACTGAATATCTGCAATTGGTAGATAAGTGTTCATGTCATGGTGGTCATGCTTTTTTCAGCTCTGTAGTTTTTGAGTTATACTGTGAAAATTACCTTGGATAATTACAGGAAATTTATATAAATGTGAATGTGAATACATGAACTGTGTACTGATGGTTTTAAAAATGAAAATTGAACTAAATTAAATTTGTAGTGGTCAATCAAAATGAATATTGGAAATCTGTGTATTGAAATGTGTATTGAAATGTGTATTATCAATAGAGACAGTGTTTTCTTAGTTGAGATTGCTGTGGATTAACAGTGTTTTCATTACATGGTGTGATACTAGTTTATTGAAGATTGAACACACAGAGATAAATTTTCCATTGAAACCTGTATTTAATTTGGACACATCATGGGTATCACTGTAGAGTCGTACAGATATCGCATTGGACGTTTTTGTGGTGGAGGTAGAAAGGCAAATTGTAAACAACATGCAACAAAGGAGAAGTATTACCCCTACACTAAGTCTTCTGATGTACATTATAGGGTCTTCATCTCGAGCCTAGTTATAATAGCAATACTACTGGAAACATATTGTTTTCTGTTTGCATATCAGAGTCTGTGCAACTATGTAGATGACCATGCATTAAAATGTGTAAATCAGCCATGTACAACTGGGATTATTGACAAATGGACAGCTGGGTATATAGGATCTGTAACCATGGCTGTAACAGAATGTCAACAGATAGAATCATTATACTCTATCTATAATCAAAGGTTATTGTTACTGTCATCTGACGTAGAGTTAAACCCTGGACCACCAGATGATACCCAACGTATTCTAGATGCTATAGGTGAAGTAAGATCAGATATAGCTGATGTTAAAAACCAGATACAGAACATTATAGTAAAGGTAAATGAAATTGAAACCAAACAAAAAAACATGGACTCCAGACTCAATGATGTGGTAACTCAGTTGGATGCAAATGCATACAATACTGAAATACTTAGTTCAGACGTTGGAGAGCTTGCCTATAAATACGAGAAGAAATGTGAAGATGATGATAGACTAACTAAACAAATCCATTATCTAGAAAAAGAGAGCCGTAAATGTAATGTTCGAGTTTTTGGACTAGATGATTGTGAAACAGAAAGTCATGATGCTCTCAAACATAACATTGAACAAAATATCATTAAACCAGCTTACCCAGATGGTGATTATGATAATGAATCAATACAAAGTGCTTGGAGAATGGGAGCTTATCAAGATGACCAACCTAGAATGATACTGATGAAATGTAAATCTTATGCCATGAAAATGAAGTTGTTCTCCCTACGTGATGAACTTAGAGGTAAAGGTATCAGGCTATCGAGTGATCAGACGAATTGGGAACGCGAGGCCTTACGGGATCTAGTGAAACGTGGGATGCGTGGCTATTTCAAAAATGGTAAACTACATATTCTACCAGACACCAAGCACATTCCTGAAAATACACGTGTATATCGTAGAGCGGCGAGGCACCGAGATACCGATACTGCTAGTGTATTGCCGAATGATGATGGCATAAATCCCAACCATGATACAGATAGAGTTCAATAGGATGAAGGTCAAAGCCCAACACATACATTGTTAAACATCATTTCTTGGAATATATGTGGTCTCTTGGAAAAGGTACATGACACTAATTTTATTGAGTACCTAGAAACATTTGACATTATCTCTCTTACAGAAACATGGATTAGCAGCAGTGATTCTATTCAGCACATACTTAAGAACTATATTTGTTTTAACTGTGAAGCAAAGACATCTTTAAAGGGTGGACGGAACATGGGTGGTGTTCTAACTTATATCAGGAGGAACCTGTCATGTTATATTAAACATATATGTAAACATTTTCAATATGGAATAATTTTAAATGTTGATAAGAAATGTTTGAATATAGATGTTGATTTGATTATAGTATGCTTGTACTTACCACCAGAAAATTCTCCAGTTTATTTAGGTAAACATGAGTATGGAGTACAATGTGTAGAAACTTTTATTGTTGATAATATAGATTGTTTTAAGAATTGTGAAATGTTAATTACAGGTGATCTAAATGCTAGAACTGGAAATTTGATAGACTGTGAGCCTGTTGGTAGATACATTCCTGAAACTCAGGAGTATACTGACATGTTTGATGATAATATAACTATTAATAGGAACAACAGTGATAATACAGTAAATAAATTTGGTAAAGATCTAATAGCATTTTGTAAAAGTTACTCATTATTTATCTTCAATGGTAGATTTGGAGAAGGTAGTGGTGATTATACTTACCTTAGTACACGTGGAAACAGTGTGATAGACTATTATATTGGGTCTCATGGTGTTTTTAATAAAATAAGAAATCTTTCTATAGAATCGAGGAGTGAGAGTGATCATTTACCTGTTTGTTTATGTATGCAGTTAAATTGTGCTGATTATAGTAACATACCTGTACAGAATGAGAAACATGAAAATAATGTATGTGAACATACTAAAATTTGTATTAACGATGACAATAGAGAAGTATTTGAATACTCCTTGTTAGAAAATGTAAATGATGGATTGTTTGATATAATTGATAGGCAAATAGATGATAAACATATAGATGTAGATACTATTATCAATAGCTTTGAAACTGTGATTTTAAAATGTAGTGATCCTTTTAAACGAATCAAACGAAGGCTCTCCAATGTACATACTAAACAGAATTGGTTTGATACAGACTGTCACTTGATGAAGGTTAAATGTAATAAATTGTTAAGAATATTCCGTACTAGTAAAATAATTAAGGATTTGAATATGTATCTTGACTGTAAAAGGCAATACAAAAACTTATGCAAAACTAAGAAGAGGGAATATAATTTATTATGCCTACATAAACTAGAAACCAGTGTCCGTGACTCCAAGGCATTTTGGCGGATTCTAAGTAGGAATACTAAGGGTACTAATCATGATCCTAATATTTCTTCTGATCAATGGTTTGAATATTTTACTCAAGTTTATCAAAGTGATTCTGTTGATGATGAGAGTTTTGTAAATGTTGATGAAGGATTATTGAGTGATATGGAAGAAACTGTATTTAACAGTGAAATAACTGATAATGAAATACTAGCTGCCGTAAGAAATATCAATCCACGTAAGTCGTCTTCAGGTAATCTTGTAGCAGAACATTTTGTTTATGGTATAAATATTTTACTACCATACATTAGGAAACTATTTAATAGACTTTATAACTCTGGGGATTTCCCATCTAACTGGACTACTTCTGTTATTATCCCATTACATAAAAAAGGTCCCACAAATGATCCTGATAATTATCGTGGCATAGCTTTGGTAGATATATTTAGTAAGCTATACATTAGTATATTGACTTCACGTCTTACATTTTATTCTGATGCTTTTTGTAAAATCACCGAATCCCAGGCAGGTTTTCGCCGAGGATACTCTACCATTGATAATTGTTTTGTTTTGTATTCAATAATAAGTAAATATCTTTGTAAAAAAGGTAAGAAATTTTATGTTGCATTTGTAGACTTCAAGAAAGCGTTTGACTCTGTAAATAGGTCAAAATTATATGAAGCATTAATTCAACATGGTATTAGAGGCAAATTGTTATTATCAATACAAAGTGTATATAAATCAGTAAAGGCGTGTGTGAGAAGCAATGAAAAATACTCAGATATTTTCTCTTGCCCTGTTGGATTACGCCAAGGATGTAAACTAAGCCCAATTTTGTTTTGTTTTTTCATAAATGAGTTAGAAAATTATATTAGAGAAAACACTTTACATGGAGTGCAATTATCACCAGAGGATGTTGAAATTTTTCTTCTTATGTTTGCTGATGATGTAGCATTAGTTTCTGACACAGTTGTTGGTTTGCAGCATCAATTGAATTATTTACATCATTATTGTATAGAATGGAAATTAAATGTAAATGTGGCTAAGACTAAAATTGTTGTTTTCAAAAATGGAGGGCAACTTTCTAAAAAAGAGAAATGGTTTTATGATAATCAGCCAGTTGAAACGACAAATGTCTTTACATATGTTGGATTAAATTTTACGAAGAAAATGTCATTGTTTAGTATGTCAAATCATTCTGCTATTAAGGCAAAGAAGGTTTTTGTTGCACTTTTGAGAAATATGTATAATTTATTACCGATGTCACACAAAATATTTTTTAAAATCTTTGATTCTAAAATCTGTCCAATATTGCTGTATGGATCAGAAATATGGGGTCTAGAATACAGAGATTGTATTGAACGTGTACATATTTATGCTTGTAAGAGATTCATGAATGCATCATCAAAATCATGTAATGCTGTAATTGTAGGTGATTGTTCTAGATACCCTATACATATTTATGCATCAAAAAGGAGCATTACATATTGGTTAAAAATTCTAAATATGGAAAATAGCAGATATGTTAAAAAATGTTATTACATGCTGAAACGGCTTGATGAATTGGGTTATAAAAATTGGGTGACTTCACTTAGATTAAATCTTTATAGAAATGGATTTGGTTATGTATGGGAAGAACAAAATGTACAAGATCGTAGACATTTTATAAATTCATATCTCAACAGACTTAAAGACCAATACATACAAATCTGGCACAGTGAATGTTTAGAAAATAAAAAATTAACATTATATATTGATTATAAGACAAATTTTTGTTTTGAGAAATATCTTGATTATTTAGACATTGTAAAATTTCGACGTAGTTTAGTCGCTTTTAGAACTTCATCACATCCATTAATGATAGAAAAGGGTAGGCATATTGGTATAACCAGAGAAAATCGACTATGTATACATTGTGAAAATATTATAGAATGTGAGTATCACTTTTTGTTAAAATGTCCACTTTATGACACCCTACGTAATAAGTATATACCTGAAATATATAGAGAAAGTGCAAATTACCATAAATTTATTCTTTTAATGTCATGCAATGAAAAAATGATTTTACGAAATTTAGCTATGTTTATTTACTATGCACTGGAATTAAGATCAGAATTGTTGGTTTAAAATAACAGAACTTCATATACATGTTTTATGAATAGCTTTATAATTGTAATTGTTAACTTGTTATACATGTGATTCCACCATGACATGTACTTTATATATGTTTACTATTGTATATATATTGTGTATATGGGCCGGTGGCCTTAATGCAAAATAAAGAATACAATTACATTATTTATCATTAAGCGTTCAGACAATTGCCTTTTTCATTGAGAATAAGCTGATGATACAAAATGATTGAATAAAAAGTAAAGTTTTTATTAATAATATTGTCATCCCTACTGAAAGGGGCATTTCTGACTTAAGAGACACTCACTTTGAGCACATTTACTTCCTGATTCTTATCCTTTAATGCCAGGCACCAGGCAGACAGGCACACGGTAACCATTATTTGGCTAGCTGGCGGCACATTAACCAGCCATATCAGAACACACCCCTACTGGGATTTGATCCTTTGACTTGGCCATGGAAGACGATTTTATATATATATTTATATAAATAATCAGAATCTCTTTTTTGTTTAATATGGTTTATGTGTATATTTTTAACCTGACTCTTTTTCTTACCCTGATAAATATTCTTTTTAGCATAAAGCAGACATGTTGAGGTCCGGGAATCGAATTTTCGAGGTCAAAGCAAGGGTTTGATTATGTTTCAGACTGGGATTGTCCAAGTCCCAGCAAGGGTGGGTTTAGCTCCGCACAAGGATTTATTTAGATTCCACAAAGGGTAAGAATAGATCTCTGAAAGGCATCAAGGTCTCAGAAAGGCAACAAGGTCTCAGAAAGGCATCAAGGTCTCAGAAAGGCATCAAAGTCTCAGAAAGGCATCAAGGTCTCAAAAAGGGTTTGGCATCATAGGAAGAAACATAAATGATGATTTTCATTTACCTTGGCAATCACTCCTATATCATTTGGATTTTCTTCCTCAAACTCGTCGAACATGTAGATACCGGTTACGACTGGTCGGTTATCATTAACATCAGTCACTTCGATTGTTACTGTAGTTGTAGCAGAATAAAGAGTATCATCAACGACAACTTCAAACACATATTTACGATACTGAAATAAATAAATTTGTAAAACATCAGAAAATCCATTGAAAAAGTTTTCCTTTATCCTTCAAGACCTTTTTCGTCATGTTGTTTTTTTAATAAAAAATAAAGTAAATTGAATCTAATGTAAGGTTGTATAATTCATTGATTCACGTATTATTTTTACAAAATGTTAAGCAGGAGTTATCAAAATATGTGGAGATGACTTTAATCAGATTTGACATTCAGCCTAACACATATGAGCGCCGCTGTACGATTTCCAACATCTTCTTAAAGATATATTATGCTCATTTTGAGTTCATTTTTTTACCTAAGAAATAAACATGAAAAATATACTTTATCTAGTTAAACCTTCAATAAATATGCATTATCACACAATACATTTATAATGTGTTTCTCTGTATTTGTTGAAAAAAGACATTTGTATTATCATAAAATTAAAAAAAGTTTTTTAACAAGCGGATGTTCTTTACTAGTTTTGTCTGTTAGTACTATGATTAAACAAGATTGATTTAAACTGTTATACAATGTAACATCAATACTGGATGAACCCCATTAAAATGTTTTTGGTTCAGATGAGCCAGATACATCTTTAAGTGACGTCATTTCCAGAAAGCGTCACACGTGACATCACCATTTACTGACAGCAATATTTGCCCTATATGGCAATATGAATACGTAGTGACCATATGGAGTAAATATTGTTTCATTCTTAGAAATAGTGACATCACATGATGCGATTTCTTGAAATGACGTCACTTACAGAAGAGGTTGTAATCCTATAGCAGTGCTCATATAATCAAAGGACTGAAGGTACTACCTGAAGGTACTCGGAGGCGCATCCAAGACAAGACTGAACGCTTTCAATATTATCGTATTAAAAATGAATACGCGACTATTCGGGTAAGCTTATTCGCCAAGGACACAAATAATCCAGAAAACTCCCGCCATTCCACAATCGATATATCCCTGACAAACCAGCCATTATACTAATCAAATCTATGATAAAATCAGAGGGCTTTACATGTACTATTTTCTTCAGACAATGAATATGGCGGTACTTCGAGTAGAGCATCCGGTTGACGATGATAGCAATGAGATGCTAAAGTGCCTCAAAAATGTGTACCATGAGCCTACTCCACAAAATCAGATTTGACATTGGCCTTACACATATAAAAATGTCTACCATGAGCCTACTCCACAAAATCAGATTTGACATTTGGCCTAACACATATAAAAATGTCTACCATGAGCCTACTCCACAAAATCAGATTTGACATTGGCCTTACACATATAAAAATGTCTACCATGAGCCTACACCACTAAATCAGATTTGACATTGGCCTTACACATATAAAAATGTCTACCATGAGCCTACACCACTAAATCAGATTTGACATTGGCCTAACACATATAAAAATGTCTACCATGAGCCTACACCACTAAATCAGATTTGACATTGGCCTTACACATATAAAAATGTCTAACATGAGCCTACTCCAATAAATCAGATTTGACATTCGGCCTAACACATAAACAAATGGTGGCCTACTCCAATAAATCAGATTTGACATTCAGCCTAACACATATAAAAATGTCTACCATGAGCCTACTCCAATAAATCAGATTTGACATTCAGCCTAACACATATAAAAATGTCTACCATGAGCCTACTCCAATAAATCAGATTTGACATTCGGCCTAACACATATAAAATGGTAGCCTACTCCAATAAATCAGATTTGACATTCAGCCTAACACATATAAAAATGTCTACCATGAGCCTACTCCAATAAATCAGATTTGACATTCGGCCTAACACATATAAAATGGTAGCCTACTCCAATAAATCAGATTTGACATTCGGCCTAACACATATAAAATGGTAGCCTACTCCAATAAATCAGATTTGACATTCGGCCTAACACATATAAAATGGAAGCCTACTCCAATAAATCAGATTTGACATTCGGCCTAACATATAAAAATGGTGGCCTACTCCAATAAATCAGATTTGACATTCGGCCTAACACATATAAAATGGTAGCCTACTCCAATAAATCAGATTTGACATTCGGCCTAACACATATAAAATGGTAGCCTACTCCAATAAATCAGATTTGACATTCGGCCTAACACATATAAAATGGAAGCCTACTCCAATAAATCAGATTTGACATTCGGCCTAACATATAAAAATGGTGGCCTACTCCAATAAATCAGATTTGACATTCTGCCTAACACATAAAAATGGTAGCCTACTCCAATAAATCAGATCTAACATTCTGCCTAACACATATATATAAAAATGGTGGCCTACTCCAATAAATCAGATCTGACATTCGGCCTAACACATATATAACGGTAGCCTACTCCAATAAATCAGATTTGACATTCAGCCTAACACATATAAAATGGTAGCCTACTCCAATAAATCAGATTTGACATTCGGCCTAACACATATAAAATGTTAGCCTACTCCAATAAATCAGATCTAACATTCTGCCTAACACATATAAAAATGGTGGCCTACTCCAATAAATCAGATCTGACATTTTGCCTAACACATAAGAAATGGTGGCCTACTCCAATAAATCAGATCTGACATTCGGCCTAACACATATAAAAATGGAAGCCTACTCCAATAAATCAGATTTGACATTCGGCCTAACACATATAAAATGGTAGCCGACTCCAATAAATCAGATTTGACATTCGGCCTAACACATAAAAATGGAAGCCTACTCCAATAAATCAGATCTGACATTCGGCCTAACACATATAAAAATGGTAGCCTACTCCAATAAATCAGATCTGACATTCGGCCTAACACATATAAAAATGGAAGCCTACTCCAATAAATCAGATCCGACATTCGGCCTAACACATATAAAAATGGAAGCCTACTCCAATAAATCAGATTTGACATTCGGCCTAACACATATAAAAATGGTGGCCTACTCCAATAAATCAGATCTGACATTCGGCCTAACACACATAAAAATGGAAGCCTACTCCAATAAATCAGATTTGACATTCGGCCTAACACATAAAAATGGAAGCCTACTCCAATAAATCAGATCTGACATTCAGCCTAACACATATAAAATGGTAGCCTACTCCAATAAATCAGATTTGACATTCGGCCTAACACATAAAAATGGAAGCCTACTCCAATAAATCAGATCTGACATTCGGCCTAACACATATAAAAATGGTAGCCTACTCCAATATATCAGATCTGACATTCTGCCTAACACATATAAAAATGGAAGCCTACTCCAATAAATCAGATTTGACATTCGGCCTAACACATATAAAAATGGAAGCCTACTCCAATATATCAGATCTGACATTCTGCCTAACACATAAAAATGGAAGCCTACTCCAATAAATCAGATCTGACATTCTGCCTAACACATATAAAAATGGTGGCCTACTCCAATAAATCAGATCTAACATTCGGCCTAACACATATAAAAATGGTAGCCTACTCCAATAAATCAGATTTGACATTCGGCCTAACACATAAAAATGGTAGCCTACTCCAATAAATCAGATTTGACATTCGGCCTAACACATAAAAATGGTAGCCTACTCCAATAAATCAGATCTAACATTCTGCCTAACACATATATATAAAAATGGTGGCCTACTCCAATAAATCAGATCTGACATTCGGCCTAACACATATATAACGGTAGCCTACTCCAATAAATCAGATTTGACATTCAGCCTAACACATATAAAATGGTAGCCTACTCCAATAAATCAGATTTGACATTCGGCCTAACACATATAAAATGTTAGCCTACTCCAATAAATCAGATCTAACATTCTGCCTAACACATATAAAAATGGTGGCCTACTCCAATAAATCAGATCTGACATTTTGCCTAACACATAAGAAATGGTGGCCTACTCCAATAAATCAGATCTGACATTCGGCCTAACACATATAAAAATGGAAGCCTACTCCAATAAATCAGATTTGACATTCGGCCTAACACATAAAAATGGAAGCCTACTCCAATAAATCAGATCTGACATTCGGCCTAACACATATAAAAATGGTAGCCTACTCCAATAAATCAGATCTGACATTCGGCCTAACACATATATAACGGTAGCCTACTCCAATAAATCAGATTTGACATTCAGCCTAACACATATAAAATGGTAGCCTACTCCAATAAATCAGATTTGACATTCGGCCTAACACATATAAAATGTTAGCCTACTCCAATAAATCAGATCTAACATTCTGCCTAACACATATAAAAATGGTGGCCTACTCCAATAAATCAGATCTGACATTTTGCCTAACACATAAGAAATGGTGGCCTACTCCAATAAATCAGATCTGACATTCGGCCTAACACATATAAAAATGGAAGCCTACTCCAATAAATCAGATTTGACATTCGGCCTAACACATAAAAATGGAAGCCTACTCCAATAAATCAGATCTGACATTCGGCCTAACACATATAAAAATGGTAGCCTACTCCAATAAATCAGATCTGACATTCGGCCTAACACATATAAAAATGGAAGCCTACTCCAATAAATCAGATCCGACATTCGGCCTAACACATATAAAAATGGAAGCCTACTCCAATAAATCAGATTTGACATTCGGCCTAACACATATAAAAATGGTGGCCTACTCCAATAAATCAGATCTGACATTCGGCCTAACACACATAAAAATGGAAGCCTACTCCAATAAATCAGATTTGACATTCGGCCTAACACATAAAAATGGAAGCCTACTCCAATAAATCAGATCTGACATTCAGCCTAACACATATAAAATGGTAGCCTACTCCAATAAATCAGATTTGACATTCGGCCTAACACATAAAAATGGAAGCCTACTCCAATAAATCAGATCTGACATTCGGCCTAACACATATAAAAATGGTAGCCTACTCCAATATATCAGATCTGACATTCTGCCTAACACATATAAAAATGGAAGCCTACTCCAATAAATCAGATTTGACATTCGGCCTAACACATATAAAAATGGAAGCCTACTCCAATATATCAGATCTGACATTCTGCCTAACACATAAAAATGGAAGCCTACTCCAATAAATCAGATCTGACATTCTGCCTAACACATATAAAAATGGTGGCCTACTCCAATAAATCAGATCTAACATTCGGCCTAACACATATAAAAATGGTAGCCTACTACAATAAATCAGATCTAACATTCAGCCTAACACATATAAAAATGGTAGCCTACTCCAATAAATCAGATCTAACATTCTGCCTAACACATATAAAAATGGAAGCCTACTCCAATAAATCAGATCTAACATTCGGCCTAACACATAAAAATGGAAGCCTACTCCAATAAATCAGATCTAACATTCGGCCTAACACATATAAAAATGGAAGCCTACTCCAATAAATCAGATCTGACATTCGGCCTAACACATATAAAAATGGTGGCCTACTCCAATAAATCAGATCTGACATTCGGCCTAACACATAAAAATGGTAGCCTACTCCAATAAATCAGATCTGACATTCGGCCTAACACATATAAAAATGGTAGCCTACTCCAATAAATCAGATCTGACATTCGGCCTAACACATATAAAAATGGAAGCCTACTCCAATAAATCAGATCTAACATTTTGCCTAACACATATAAAAATGGTGGCCTACTCCAATAAATCAGATCTGACATTTGGCCTAACACATATAAAATGGTAGCCTACTCCAATTAATTCGATATTTACCTCTTCTCCTTTATCATAATCCAGACTGGCTGCCACCATAATATCTCCAGTCTGTCTCTGTACAGTGAATGGTACAGCATTGGCCGTGCTTCTAATGTTATATGTAAGTTGAGCAGCTGCAAACAAAATGTAAGAATTGTCAGGACAGCTAAGAATCACATTCAATACTGGCTAACTTAATATATCCAGATAGTGTCAAATGGCATTTAACAATGGCTTAATCAAACCCTAAAGTTCAGACAATTATTAGCAGTATTCCAAGGCGCACACTACTAAGTTCAAAGTTCAAAGTTTTTACTTTTAAAATCTATTATTAGCTCCTGTGACCTACTTATATAACATACCGGAACCATTTACATAACTTTGAAAGAGGATCCCCTAAGAATCATCAAAATTTTGTCAAAATCTATTCAGTGGTTAAGAAGGAAAAGTTGTTTATACTCTCTACTATATACAAATAGGGAACACAGCCCTGCCCCCTGGCGGCCATCTTTTTTTACGGAACTTAATAATTTATGCAATCTTGTAAGAGGACCACTAGACAATGCTACAGACTAAATATCAAAGCTGTAGGCCTTATTGTTTTGGACAAAAAGTATTTCAAAGTTTACACTTATAAAATCTATTTTAGCTCTTGTGACCTACATACGCAGCAGACTGGAAAGAGGCCCACCCAAGGATCAATCCTGACTGTGAAGTTTGGACAAAATCCATCTAGTGGTAAAGGAGATGTTGTTTAAAGAAAATGATTTCAGAAGGCGCACAATGACGGACAGCTAAAAGCTCACCATGGTGCTCAAGTGAGCTAAAAATGTAGCTTTAAAAATAATTGACCTTCATTGAAGGCAAGTTTTTTCTATAATTAGAATTATATTTCACAGAAAACCTCTCAGCATTCCCCAATCTTAACATCATAGATATCTTGATATGCATAAATACAAAGATGTAGGCAGTATGAATTATATTAATAACTCCAGTCTACAAATCCTTGCCATATTTCCAGAACTCCAGAAGTTTTGAGTTTTTCGGTATAAATGAAACTATCTGTACTACCTATGTTGTTCTGGATTGCACACACATAACTTAAATGAATTGCAATTCCATAACCCTGTAAGTAACAATTATCTCAAGAGGGTTAAACTTTGTTGTTAAAAAGTTGTTATTCTCAAAAAGACGAAAAATAAGTTATGGGGTTCTGGAAATAATGCGACGAAATGTTTACATGATTATTACAAAGAAGTAAGTACTTACTGGAATCAGGATCTGTAGCTTGAACCTTTGCTTTAGGAATGATTTGATTAATCTGGATATCTTCAGACGCAACAAAGATATAGTTGGTTTGTCCAAATACAGGTGGATTATCATTTATATCATTTATAGTAACCCTTACATTTACTTGACCTACAATTATACAAGCAATATATTAACTAAATTAAAACATAGTAGAATCTTGTTTATCGTAACCCTTAAAGTATTCCATAGCTATTACAGTCTGTCTACCTTCAGTATTCTGATAATCTGATGAAAACAAATGAAGTATATGTTCCTTCCAATAGAAAAACTCATTTAAAAGTTGTTACTATATTTTGTCACTGTCTATTACATATATAACATTTATCCTGATGTTTTAATCTATATGTGTCTTATTATTTTATAAATTATAGTAACATATACACATCAGAAAGCTGTGTTCATTTATATTGACTATTTTCTCCATTGCTGTACCTCACCGATATTATAATATATTATATAACCTTGTTGTATTCATTACTACATACTGTATAACCTTATTGTATTCATTACTACATACTGTATAACCTTGTTGTATTCATTACTACATACTGTATAATCTTGTTGTATTCATTACTACATACTGTATAACCTTGTTGTATTCATTACTACATACTGTATAACCTTGTTGTATTCATTACTACATTCTGTATAACCTTGTTGTATTCATTACTACATTCTGTATAACCTTGTTGTATTCATTACTACATTCTGTATAACCTTGTTGTATCCATTACTACATACTGTATAACCTTGTTGTATTCATTACTACATACTGTATAACCTTGTTGTATTCATTACTACATACTGTATAATCTTGTTGTATTCATTACTACATACTGTATAACCTTGTTGTATTCATTACTACATACTGTATAACCTTGTTGTATTCATTACTACATACTGTATAACCTTGTTGTATTCATTACTACATACTGTATAACCTTGTTGTATTCATTACTACATACTGTATAACCTTGTTGTATTCATTACTACATTCTGTATAACCTTGTTGTATTCATTACTACATACTGTATAACCTTGTTGTATTCATTACTACATACTGTATAACCTTGTTGTATTCATTACTACATACTGTATAACCTTGTTGTATTCATTACTACATACTGTATAACCATGTTGTATTCATTACTACATACTGTATAACCTTGTTGTATTCATTACTACATACTGTATAACCTTGTTGTATTCATTACTACATACTGTATAACCTTGTTGTATTCATTACTACAAACTGTATAACCTTGTTGTATTCATTACTACATACTGTATAACCTTGTTGTATTCATTACTACATACTGTATAACCTTGTTGTATTCATTACTACAAACTGTATAACCTTGTTGTATTCATTACTACATACTGTATAACCTTGTTGTATTCATTACTACATACTGTATAACCTTGTTGTATTCATTACTACATACTGTATAACCTTGTTGTATTCATTACTACATTCTGTATAACCTTGTTGTATTCATTACTACATACTGTATAACCTTGTTGTATTCATTACTACATACTGTATAACCTTGTTGTATTCATTACTACATACTGTATAACCTTGTTGTATTCATTACTACATACTGTATAACCTTGTTGTATTCATTACTACATACTGTATAACCTTGTTGTATTCATTACTACATACTGTATAACCTTGTTGTATTCATTACTACATACTGTATAACCTTGTTGCATTCATTACTACATACTGTATAACCTTGTTGTATTCATTACTACATACTGTATAACCTTGTTGTATTCATTACTACATACTGTATAACCTTGTTGTATTCATTACTACATACTGTATAACCTTGTTGTATTCATTACTACATACTGTATAACCTTGTTGTATTCATTACTACATACTGTATAACCTTGTTGTATTCATTACTACATTCTGTATAACCTTGTTGTATTCATTACTACATTCTGTATAACCTTGTTGTATTCATTACTACATTCTGTATAACCTTGTTGTATCCATTACTACATACTGTATAACCTTGTTGTATTCATTACTACATACTGTATAACCTTGTTGTATTCATTACTACATACTGTATAACCTTGTTGTATTCATTACTACATACTGTATAACCTTGTTGTATTCATTACTACATACTGTATAATCTTGTTGTATTCATTACTACATACTGTATAACCTTGTTGTATTCATTACTACATACTGTATAACCTTGTTGTATTCATTACTACATACTGTATAACCTTGTTGTATTCATTACTACATACTGTATAACCTTGTTGTATTCATGATTACATTCTGTATAACCTTGTTGTATTCATTACTACATACTGTATAACCTTGTTGTATTCATTACTACATACTGTATAACCTTGTTGTATTCATTACTACATACTGTATAACCTTGTTGTATTCATTACTACATACTGTATAACCATGTTGTATTCATTACTACATACTGTATAACCTTGTTGTATTCATTACTACATACTGTATAACCTTGTTGTATTCATTACTACATACTGTATAACCTTGTTGTATTCATTACTACATACTGTATAACCTTGTTGTATTCATTACTACATACTGTATAACCTTGTTGTATTCATTACTACATACTGTATAACCTTGTTGTATTCATTACTACATACTGTATAACCTTGTTGTATTCATTACTACATACTGTATAACCTTGTTGTATTCATTACTACATACTGTATAACCTTGTTGTATTCATTAATTAATTTAAGATTTTCACACTTATGCTTTCATGAACTGAGCTTAGTTAAAATAAAAGACTTTCTGTTCACTATTCTACGACATTACCTATGTTGGGTAAACCATTATTGTTCAATGCAGAAGGTGCTCCATCCATTACTTTCACAGTGACAGTATAAACAAACGTCTCAGCTTCTCTATCAAACTTCTTCTGGGTATACAACATGCCAGTTTGTTGATTAATAGTGAAAAATTCATTAGCGCTGATTGTGTAATTAACAATCTGAAATTTAAAATAAAGGATCAAGTTGGTACAAGGAATGCCACATTCACATAAAATAGCTTACATAACAATTTACCAAATTTGATTAAAACACAATATGGGATGATAATACTCAACATGCAGACATAGCACAGCAATACAGACACCAGTGTTCATGCAGACATTGTACAGCAATACAGACACCAGCGTTCATGCAGACATTGCACAGCAATACAGACACCAGCATCCATGCAGACATTGCACAGCAATACAGACACCAGCGTTCATGCAGACATTGCACAGCAATACAGACACCAGCGTTCATGCAGACATTGCACAGCAATACAGACACCAGCGTTCAAGCAGACATTGCACAGCAATACAAACACCAGCGTTCATGCAGACATTGCACAGCAATACAGACACCAGCGTTCATGCAGACATTGCACAGCAATACAGACACCAGCATCCATGCAGACATTGCACAGCAATAGAGACACCAGCGTTCATGCAGACATTGCACAGCAATACAGACACCAGTGTTCATGCAGACATTGCACAGCAATACAGACACCAGCATCCATGCAGACATTGCACAGCAATACAAACACCAGCATCAATGCAGACATTGCACAGCAATAGACACCAGTATCCATGCAGACATTGCACAGCAATACAGACACCACCGTTCATGCAGACATTGCACAGCAATACAGACACCAGCATCCATGCAGACATTGCACAGCAATACAGACACCAGCATCCATGCAGACATTGCATAGCAATACAGACACCAGCGTTCATGCAGACATTGCACAGCAATACAGACACCAGCATCCATGCAGACATTGCACAGCAATACAGACACCAGCATCCATGCAGACATTGCACAGCAATACAGACACCAGCATCCATGCAGACATTGCACAGCAATACAGACACCAGCATCCATGCAGACATTGCACAGCAATACAGACACCAGCATTCATGCAGACATTGCACAGCAATAGACACCAGTGTTCATGCAGACATTGCACAACAATACAAACACCAGCATCCATGCAGACATTGCACAACAATACAAACACCAGCATCCATGCAGACATTGCACAGCAATAGACACCAGTGTTCATGCAGACATTGCACAACAATACAAACACCAGCATCCATGCAGACATTGCACAACAATACAAACACCAGCATCCATGCAGACATTGCACAGCAATAGACACCAGTGTTCATGCAGACATTGCACAACAATACAAACACCAGCATCCATGCAGACATTGCACAACAATACAAACACCAGCATCCATGCAGACATTGCACAGCAATAGACACCAGTGTTCATGCAGACATTGCACAACAATACAGACAAAGCTTTCATTCAGCAGCTACAGACATTGACAAGCCTAAATAATTAACTAATTGACACTGAAAAGTCAATGAAGATAAAACTGAATGAAGGACACTGTTGAATAATTTGATGGTCTCCTAACATTCTCATATGAACAAATACCATTCAATCATTACACAGAACTTCAGCATTAAGAGTACTACAACTTACTTGTTTGTTTAAACCAAACAATAAACAATAAAACATTATGCCCCCTGTTACCTTGACCTTTGACCCTGTGACCCCAAAATCAATAGGGTTCCTCTGCTACCCAAGATGAATGTGTGGACCAAGTTTGAGGATGATAGGTCGTGGGGTTCTTGAGTTATTGATCAGAACTGAAAAAGTTACGGACCGACCGATGGACGGAAGGATTTTATTACCATTATTTGTCAATTAAAGACACAGACATTGTGTTACACTTTACATGTATATAAGCTAAATCAAAAACTGAATTGAACTGCATTTACCTTAAATGAAACAATTCACTTACTTTATTATTTGGGGAAGTTAGGTCATAATCAAAGGCAGTAATAGCGACAATTGCTTTTCCTGGATTACTCGTGCCAGTATAATCTCCTTCATCAAAAGATGCATCAAACCAACCTGTCTCCTCATTTCGTAAAGCAAATTGTGGAATCATGTCATTCACATCTAGAATCTTTACAACAACGATTCTGTCCGAGTACATGTTATTAATATCCTGAAAATATGACAAACACATTGTTAAGTATGGAGAATTATTTGGTGTAATATTATGTAACATAGAACAACTGTGTTTATAACTATGTATACCGTAAAATCCCTATTTAACGCACCTGGTGCATAATATTTTCTGAAAGGGGGCATTTATTAGAGGCCAAATGGTAGTGAAATCGATCTTCATTCCTCTCCCTAAAAGTTCATGCAAGTACATCAGGAATTCCCCCCAAGCATGCAGTCAACAAATGACTCCTTCAGATCTTCGCTGCCAGCCGCCGTTGTCGATTTCTCTTCATAGCCACTGCTTTTGACACCTTGATCTCACCGGCATTCTCTGACTACACTGCTACTGCCTACATGACTTATGTCATTGTGACCTAAGTCATTGTGACCCAAGACATTCTTGGATACAAAAATAACTCGCACCACTGTCAAGACATTCTTGGATACAAAAATAACTCAAAATCATGACCCAAGTTTGAGGAAAAAAGGTCAGGTTTTTTTTCGAGTTATTGATCGGAAACTGTTTGTGAATAATTGACTCCTGTGACCTTGACATTTGAGCCTGTGACCCCAAAATCAATAGTGTTCCTCTGCTAACCATGATGAATGAAGTTTGAGGATGATAGGTCAAAGGGCTCATGAGTTATTGATCGGAAATGAAAAGGTTACGGACAGACCAACATGTGCAAACCTATATGACTCTCATCTTCAAAGGGGAGAATAAAAATTCAATACTAGAAATGGGCAATGCCCACAAACCAATTATTTGTAACCAAGGCTCTATTTGTATAATAAATACATGATGATAATCAATGCTGCAAAGGTGCCAGAGGTGATACATGCATACACACACTCACACTTAGATATATTATATATATATGCAACAACTATACACCAGACATAGCAAAGATATTAAGTGGACCTTGACCTTTGATGGACCAAACCCAAAAGTAATCCAAAGCGAGCTTTTCACATGTTCTTACTGTACACCAAGTTTGATGTCAATATGATCAACGAAACTCAAGTTATTCGCCGGAAACCAAATTTCTATTTTCGGTAATGGTGACCTTGACCTTTGGCAGACCGAACCCAAAAGCAATCCCAAGGGAGCTCTCCACATGGTCTTACTATACACTAAGTTTGCTGTGAATATGATCAACGAAACTCAAGTTATTCGCCGGAAACCAAATTTCTATTTTTAGTAATGGTGACCTTGACCGGAAACCAAATTTCTATTTTTAGTAATGGTGACCTTGACCTTTGTCGGAACGAACCCAAAAGCAATCACAAGCAAGCTCTATATGTTCTTAATATACACCAAGTTTGGTTACAATATGATCAACGAAACTCAAGTTATCCCCCGGAAACCAAATTTCTATTTTTAGTAATGGTGACCTTGACCTTTGGTGGACCAAATCCAAAAGCAATCCCAAGCGAGCTCTCCATATGTTCTTACTGTACACCAAGTTTGGTTACAATATGATCAACAGAACTCAAGTTATTCGCCGGAAACCCCCAGTTTGAAGCCGGCCGGGCGGCCCAACGACACTATTTTTATGAAACAATTATGTGCTTGTAATAGCATGGCCAAGGTAAGTGGCAATCATACAATGTGTTATGTGTCAGTGTGAACATACTGACCCTATATAATAGTGGCCATCTACTGACCATAGGTGACCATCCAATTCCACCAAAAACACCATATAGGGTCCAGTCATACACAAATCATCATGCAGACAAACATTTTCACTTACAGTCACCACAACACTGACCTTTGACATGAAGATCCCTAAATAAATAGGGGTCATCTACAAGCCATGGGCTCATTCAACCAAGTGACAGCCCTGAAAGTCCAGCTGTAGTTATTGCACACTCACAACAATGATCTACTGACCGACTGACAAGGGTAAACCAATATAACTCCATTAGTTGGGCACATACAAATATATTTTATTAATTATAAGACTCATTTTTTGTTAAAATGATAATCGATTGTCATGAAACTTAGCATACATGTTGCGTACATATGCAATAAAATCGTACATATGCAATAAAATCGTGTCAAGTTCTTTTCTTGTATCCTAAAAGTCATTTAATGAAACTTAAGAAATGCCACATTATGCATTATTAAATGTACTGAGTATAACAATTATTAATTTCAAAATCACATCCCCCTAAGTTACCGCAATAATACGAGTAAAAAAATCCTGATGACAAATGGACTTTTTCAAATTACCAACTAATTTAATTGGACACTAAGTAGAATATAATATAAAATTTATGTGAATATAGTGGAAACTTGTTTATTTGACATCCTTCTATGCGAATACTTGGTATCCATCGATATAACTATCAGGACCCATCTTCCTAGGTATGTTGAATGGAAATGGGCTACTCAAAACTATGTTTAATTTGAAACAAAACTTCCGACCTGATGAATTAGAATCAACTGTGCTGACAAACTTACCGATGCTCTCAAGGTAACGCTGTATGATTGGTCTCTCTCATAATCCAAGGTCACCTTGGGGAACAATTCTCCATTTTGTGTGGCACCGTTAGCAAGAATACTAGAAACTTGAGCAGAAAAAATCTCCTCTTCGTTTTCCGCATAAATAGTTTTGAATGTCAAATCAGTGTTGCCAGGTACATTAGATTTAGCCCTAAACTGCATCACATTTGTTCTTATGGTAACATTTTCTAGCACAGACACTGTAAAACCTTGGGGAGTACTGTCAATCCATCCAGGTGGTTGATTATCGGTGGGCATGGTTATTTTGATATTTACAGTAGCATTTGAATGCCTTGGAGGAGTACCCATATCTGTGGCAATCACTGTCAGTTCAATGTCCTATATAACAGAAAATATCAAATTGTTATACATCAGAATTATAAAAAGCATTAAAAATAGCAAACCTATTTAAACATCACAGTTACATGAAGTATAATTTATTAAAGTAGGGATGTCAACAAATATTCGAATACTGATTCGGCATTAGAACATTCGATAAAATGTATATTTTCAATATAAAAGCTGAATGCAAGTTTATTAAAGTTCATTGATAGGCATTATCGCATTGAATGATATTTTATGCATGGAAATAACATCTACATGTGTTAATTGACTAGAGGTGTAACGAAACACTCTTTCAACGATACGATACATATCACGATACAAAGAGACGATACGATACATATCACGATACATATCACGATACGAAGAGATGATACGATACATATCACGATACAAAGAGACGATACGATACATATCACGATACATATCACGATACGAAGAGATGATACGATACATATCACGATACAAAGAGACGATACATATCACAATACAAAGAGACGATACGATACATATCACGATACAAAGAGACAATACGATACATATCACGATACAAAGAGACGATACATATCACAATACAAAGAGACGATACGATACATATCACGATACAAAGAGACGATACGATACATATCACGATACAAAGAGACGATATAATACTTTTCAATACAATACTTTTTTAATAAATGAAGAGTGAAATTTAGTAAACAACATACTAGTTTATTTTGAAAAAGACAATATTCCTTGACCGTAATAGAATGACGGCGTTTCAAATGAGTTGGCATATTCGAAGTATTGCCTGCCTTATTGCTAACATATGTGTAGCAAAGTTTGCACGTGTCGAAAGCGCTGTTCATAGAATTTATACGAAAACCAAAATACTGCCATACTGGCGATCTGAATTTGGCTGGGGCGTCTTTTAATTTTACGCAGGTTTCACCGTGCAGTTGTTCAGCCATTTTGCTAATTATACCTAACGCATTCCAAACAAAATGTTTTATTGGCTCACAAGAAACTGCCCAGCCAATGAGAATTACAGTAAGAAAATGCCTTAATGGTAATGTCTAAATACTGTACCGAACCGAATAAGACAGGTTTGACTGTAAATTAATTCAGCATACCTGTTGCTGTGGTAATTCCTTTGCCACCTTTATCTGTCCAATATATGATGGATCATCAAATTTGAAGTATTCACCCGGGTTACCTGATTGAGCAAAGGAGTATATGACTCGAGAGTTGTTTTGAATATCTTTGTCTTTAGCTTCAATGTATGCTGCTACTTTATCAACTATCAGAAGGTTAGTGATAGTAACATCATAGCTGCTTAACGTAAATATCGGGTCATTGTCATTAACATCCTTGATGAGCACGAGCAGCGAACAAACATTTTCTGAATTACCACCATCCGTGCCGACTACATTAACAACCAATTTTGTAGAGCTGACGAGGTCAGTTTCACGATCGATAGGAACTTTAGTATACAAGTCACCCGTTGTGCTGTTTATGCGAAATTTTGAATCCACATCTCTGATTGAGTACGTCACTACTCCAAAGTCACCATAGTCAGCGTCAGTAGCTTGCACCTACAAAATGTGGAACATAAAACAGCTATTTTATTCAGTTTTAGGGGAAGTATGCCAAGTCCTTTTGATAGGGCAAATGGGCATGAATCACCAAATTTGGGTTTTTATAAGGCTTATATAATTATGTAATGTTACTGAAGGGGAATTTTATTTCTTAAGTAGGGGTAAAATATATACTGTTTTCTTTGGGGAATGGGGCCCTATATCGTCCACAAATTTGCCATAAAACAGGGCTGTAAAATACAAGCTAGTACAGTGAAACCTCTCCATAGCAACAACCTTTGTAAGACACATATCGTGTTCAGAGGGGGTTGCTCTAGAGAGGTAAAATTCATAGTTAATTCTTACAAATTGAAAAACTGATGAGGATGTTGATGAGAGGTTGTTGGTCAATAGATGCTCATGATTTGGAAGTTGCTGAGGAGTACGGATAAAATCGCAGTTCTGAGCAATTCAATGAGATCACAGCTTTCTAATCGTGTTAAGCAGGACATCAATCGCTCTTCACAAAGGAGATTCTTCCTTTTTTGTTATCGTCCATTTCATTGGACGTAAAATGCTAATGAATATTTATGCATTACAAAGTTTCGCTAGCCACTTTGCCCAGGGTATCATATATGTTATGAATAGCCTAGGTACCGAGGATGATCCATGACTGCTTTCTGGATTGTTTATCAGTGCTGGCCCCTAATTCCGGAATTGAGATAGTAGAATCTCCCTATGCCAGGATTCCAACCCACACAACCTCTGAATCCAGATGCTGATGCTATACCCCTATACCACAACACATCATTAAGTATATACAGGAAAGATATTTACCCTAATAACAAATGCACCAGCCACCTCCTCATTCACACTTGGACTGTATGTGTTACAATTCTCAAACACAGGACGATGTTCGTTATAAGTGAGTATATTGACCGTGACAGTTCCAGTTGTTCTTAGTTGATTCGCTTTGCCACAGCAACCTCCATCGTCCACTGCTATGACACCTAACTCATATTTGAATACATCTATGAGCTCTTGTGATGGAGCAATTATCTTTGTCAGCACAATTCTCCCAGTATCGGCATTAAGGCTAAATTTTTCATAAGCTGTAATAAGAAAGTGGTTTGAATCAGTTTTATATTCATGGAGTCATATCGAAAGCACTCCCAGCCATGCAACCGATTATATATTAGCGATTGTTAATAAAAATAATTTCGAAAAGATTTCCGCACTTGAAACGTCTGGAATTGGGAATTCGCGAACTTTTCGACAAACAATATTATCCACTCATACAGTTATAATAGAAGCTTCGTCACAAATTTCAATACTGGCAGATTTTCTATAATTATTGTCGTTTAAAGCAGCATTACATATTTTATAAATGTCTGTAAAAAAAGCATAATATACATATAAGGAATGACATTCTTGATTCTCGCCGATGAAAGTCTTGTTTTTGCTGAATTTGACATAATGTACAATACCACAACATTATATTCTGACTTTCCTTTGTGCTTGCTGAAGACCTCATGGCATAAACGTTTGAATATGACAATACTTAACATGAAAAAATGTATGAAAAATGAAATAAATCCTCTTTGATCTGTTGAAATTCCTTTTTAGTTACATGGCAATTTTTCACAGTTGTATCGCTTAACTACGAAAACTACATTTTTCTGGAAGTGGCACAAGAATAACAGGTAAGTGAATCGGTTAAAAATCTTTCAACATCTGAGGGTAACCTGCATAACATACTCAATACTGGTAGCCTGAGGGTAACCTGCATAACATACTCAATACTGGTAGTAATCTTTAATGAGCAATTAAATTTAATAGTTCAACAATGGAAACAATGATTCGTTCTTTCTGTTACTCTATAAGTGTTGAATACAAAACCAGTGTTCAATACCGAACAACTCTAGAGCTTTCAGCGCTTTGATTTTTCTTGATGACAGAAATCAGCTACTTTGGTCGAGACACAGGTCAATATCAAACCAACAGAAGGTCTTTGTGTATAATAAACTGTAGCTTGTGTGGTTTTATCACCTTTATATAACTTAAATTTGCACGAAAATGACGTTAGGTCGCTGTGGTGTAGTGGTTATCATAACGGACTGGCAATCCATAGACCCAGGTTCGAATCCCGGTAGCGCCATTGAATGATTTTTCGTGTTCCTCAAAACATGACTTTATTTTAATCATAATACTGTATTATACACCTATTAGAGAAGAGAGAAAAATGATATAATGTCGCCTTAAGGTCAGTTACTATCAGATTATAACCACCTTCATGGACCACAATTGAATTAAGGGATATTTTCTCTTTAATGTGTAATCCTTAGTATGTATGTGTGTGGCATGGTTTTCATAACTCATGTGTGTTTTTAATTAAACATGTTGCTCTTATAACCATGTATATGTGCATCTAATACTGAAATAAATCTACCTATCTATTACCTTAATAATACCTTCGTTGATATTGGAAAATAAGACTTGCATTTAAACGTTGGTAATGTACTTTTTTCATACTTACTTTGAGTAAACTGATATGTCACTTTGTCACCACTGTCAGCATCAGATGCAAAAACATAAAATACTTCTTGACCAACATTCGCATCATAACGTAATGGAGTAGTCATCGGGTCGACAGGAAATTGTGGAGCTTCATCATTAACATCCAACATGAATATTTGAATGGTAGCTCTACCCGTCTTACTAATGGCACCATCATCAGCAGCAAACACATTAAATTCGTAGTTTTTAGGACTAATGAAGTCATAATCTAGATCCCTACAAAAGATATGTATGTATTATATACAACAACTAAACTCCCAAAAATATGCCTTACACTAAATAAAATGATCGGTTCAAACCTAGGTTAGATGTGTGTTCTCCGTAACAAAAATTGACTTAAGTCAATAAGACGCATCCAAAGTCATTTGCATGCCAACTTAGAAACATCCAAGGAAGTAGTCTTTCTTCTTAACGAAGGAAAGGTAACTACTGGTTGGTATCCAAGGAGCTAACGAAGGAAAGGTAACTACTGGTTGGTATCCAAGGAGCAAAAACTGGTTGGTATACAAGGAGCAACTACTGGTTGGTATCCAAGGAGCAACTACTGGTTGGTATACAAGGAGCAACTACTGGTTGGTATACAAGGAGCAACTACTGGTTGGTATCCAAGGAGCAACTACTGGTTGGTATCCAAGGAGCAACTACTGGTTGGTATCCAAGGAGCAACTACTGGTTGGTATACAAGGAGCAACTACTGGTTGGTATCCAAGGAGCAACTACTGGTTGGTATACAAGGAGCAACTACTGGTTGGTATCCAAGGAGCAACTACTGGTTGGTATACAAGGAGCAACTACTGGTTGGTATCCAAGGAGCAACTACTGGTTGGTATACAAGGAGCAACTACTGGTTGGTATCCAAGGAGCAACTACTGGTTGGTATCCAAGGAGCAACTACTGGTTGGTATCCAAGGAGCAACTACTGGTTGGTATACAAGGAGCAACTACTGGTTGGTATCCAAGGAGCAACTACTGGTTGGTATACAAGGAGCAACTACTGGTTGGTATCCAAGGAGCAACTACTGGTTGGTATCTAAGGAGCAACTACTGGTTGGTATACAAGGAGCAACTACTGGTTGGTATCCAAGGAGCAACTACCGGTTGGTATACAAGGAGCAACTACTGGTTGGTATCCAAGGAGCAACTACTGGTTGGTATCCAAGGAGCAACTACTGGTTGGTATCTAAGGAGCAACAGTTAAGTCAACTGAACAGCCTATAAAAAATCTCAAGTCCATTGTTCGTTTCTTTGCTTCACTAAAATTGTAAACTCACAAGGAGTAAACTCGCATGTACTTTGTTCATATACACACAGGTGCTGCAAACTATTTGGCAATCAAGTCCACAATGTTTAAATGGAAGAAAGTAATGTTCAGGGGGTCCATTTGACCCTTGAGCTGACCCTTTGACCCCTGGAATTTCCAAAAGACCATATTTTGACCCTAAGGTTTCTGGCTGAAGGGTCACTTTTTCTCTAAATTATGGGTCGTTTTGCTATAAAATGGTAAAATCTGGTAAGAAATTATCAAAATGACCCTTGAGATTCAGCCCCTAGTGGAACCCCTGAATGTTGAACTAAAACCATATCTGTTCTGTTGTTAACAACAAATGCTGTATCTTAAATGTTTTACATGCCTCTAAATATAGAAATGGCCAAATTTTGTGTGCTACATATAAAACTATATTACTAGGAGCACAGAAGATTGTCCCAAGTTATTACCCTTTATCCGATCTAGACTTCTCTCCCTTTATCCTATACATTGTCTATACACTGTATATAAAGAGATATAAAGGGAAAGAACTTGTGACAATCTTCTGAGACCAGGAGATATGAACTCACCCGTCAACAATAATATTAGCAAGATGAACATTTTCGCTGCCTGAGGCCACAGCTTCCACTCGAAATAAGTCGTTGTCCACAGAAAATTTTATCAGCGTATTATAATCTTCATCCGTGGAAGTCACTAAAAACAAAGCATAGAAAATAAATGCTGAAATCATCACAATATGGCACCTTGAAATTTTGATGGGGAAAGTGACAAGTCATAAATGGGCACACCGAAAGTAGTACAATCAACTGTCAAATTTATTCATGTGAATATTTTGAAGTAAAAAGATCCATAATTAAGGTAAAACTCTGTTTGATGATCAATGACAATGGTCGTTATTCACAGACTATAAGGCATATCAAATATGATGTCCTCTATGCCTGCCAACTTTCCTAAACACAACATACCAAATATGGAAGTATAGTCTGAACATATTAACCTGATCCTGACCTTTATGCATGAATATATTATACATCGATTACGTTGACAATATAATGCAGGCCTTTTTTATGGCAAATTTGGGGCCGACATTGGGTCCCATTCCCCAAAGAAAAAAGTGTATTTTTTCCACTACTTAGAAAGAAAATTCCCCTTCAGTAAAATAATTTAAAAAATTTGCCTTATAAAAACCTAAATTTGTTGATTAGCAATGCAAATTTCCCCTCAGCCATTTTTCATTGCAATTACAGAAATCGTTGCATTTGTAGATTTCATTAAATGACCAAATGTATACGAGAGCTGAAGTTAATCGGATTAGAGACGAGGATAAATTTAGATAATCAGTCTATTGTGAAATTATGCTAACAGAGGTCAGGAGGATTGGGTTAATTTGTCCCAGTTATATTTTAAATTAAACGAACCTGTCAAAAGGATGGTTCCAGCGGCAGTATTTTCAGGGACATTGTCTTTGGTGTACGCTGACTTTGTGAAAGTTGGTTGAAATTCATTTTTGTCAGTCACAAAAATCTGCACCTGAAAATGAATAAAACAATGTTATGATGGATAAAGGAAATCATTAGGACTGTCATCAATACAATCAGTATCCATCATCCAGCAAAATATTATTTGTCGAAAATACAGGAGAATGGGTACAAACTAAAAATGTGCCAAAATAGCGTAATGTCGCTCAGTAGCCAGCTGCTTTGTAAACAACGCTCTTTGGATTAGTTACTTAAATGTCTTGTTATCATAAAAATACTAGTTGAACATTTTGTTAGTAGGGACTTGCACACATAAATATACAGAAAAATAAGACTTAATAAAAGTTTAAAGCCTGTTAAAGGAATTTGAAAATATAATTGATATGTCTTTATTTAATTGATATTTGTCTTTCAATATATTGTTGATATATGCAAAAATTTGAATCAAATAACAGCCTTAGTAATCATGGTTCTTCTATACTGGAACTGCTTTGTCATAATCTCTGCTCAGAATAAAAACCTTACCAATTTTTCCGAGTATAACCCTGTCTCTTCTTCAATGGCACGTAAAGTCACATTATATTCTCGGGGCCCCTTTTCATAATCCATCACTCTACCGATCGTAATTTTACATCCCTTAATTTGATTGTTGGAGATTTCTGATCTAGCTGTAAACACTGTTGATGGTTGGTCATTCATGTTGCGTACTTCGAAAATGATTGGTCTGTCTTGGAATGTGAACACTTCAATAGGAGTTGTAGGTGAAATGCTAAAAGCAAACAAGTAAGTATATGAGTTACTGGTAGTTACAACAAAAATATCACAGAATATTCTAAGGCAGGCTTTCCAGCAGTAAATACCAAAAAAGCAGGAAAAAATAGAAAGTCATTGATCAAAAGTAGGAATTATTGAAAGGAAATATGTTACATTTTTTTTGTTGATAACCTTACACCAAGGCAATTGAATCATTTAGTTGACAGGTTATTTGTTTTCACAGACTCTTTCAGGTATCACTGAAGCATAGGCCAATCTTTTCAGTCATCAGTTGAGAAGGTTGTGATACCAGACCACCAGATCACACTTTCTGCAAAGGACTCAGTCAACTAAACATCCTCCTGTCTTCTTCAGCAAGAAAATTTCCAAAACCATGTTTTAAAACTTCTAAACCTTTTCCAATATACTACTTTGCTACGATAAACTAGGAACGCCTGCTAAGGCTTAAATAAAAAATGTTCATGTTTCCCTACAACCTGACTGCAGTCATTTTAGAGTAGACTACTGTAAGAATGTATTTCTACTTTGAATATGCTTGTCAGTAATGTAATTTCATCACAATATCCTGGGTGAAGCATAAAATAAAATCTTACTCTTGATTAATGGCATTATTTTCTTGAAATTGTAGGACATAATTTGTTTTCATAAATTGTGGTTCTCGTCTTCCGGCTTTTATCTCCACATGAGCTGTTGTACGTTGCGATGTACCCACTGGGGCCGCCTGATCAGTTGCGATGAAGTAAACATTAAATATCTCATTTTCATTGAAAGGATCACTTCCCCTGCGTAGTATATCAGCTTTGTTTCCTTGTAGGTTGATACTGAAGAACTGGTTAACTCTCGAATCTGGAAAATACGTTCTCACATTTAAAATATTCTGGACAGATACAAAGCCTAAAATGTAATCATGTGCAAAACAATTAAAACTTAAGTATGTATCTGGTTCCTTGAAGGTAGCCAAGGACTGCTTGACAATCAGACAAACTTCAAACAGGTCCTGCAGCTTTTTACATAGTCCCTGACCAGATGTCTGCCACAGTATACTACGCCCGATGTGGTGCACGATTCCCTAAACACTAGTACAGCCCTCAATTGACTGGGCTAACAGGGCAGCCGTCTAACCCTACACCACAACACTTTCCTGTATTAAAAACCAGTAAATATCAGACAGATTTTCTCGTATCTTCTCTGACCAATATCAGATAATTTGTGAAGTATAATTTCAGTAAGTCTGATGTTTTATCATCAACTTTGAGCAGTCTGCTGGAACTACAGTTAATATAAGCAGTTGTGTGGAAATTTAATGTGATTAAAAAAAATTAAAATTCCTGTTTTTCTTATAGACAAGATAAACTTTGACCTGACAGATGAGACAACAAGATACATTAACAGCGGATCCAGGGGAGGGGGCACACCATGCGTAATCCCCTAAAATATCGAACCTTACATGTATGTCTGAGTATAAATACCAAAATATACCGAAATCTTTAATTATAAGATTTTCAAATGGTTTATAGATAGTTCCCACATCTACAATATTTACCTCCCTTGTTTTTAATCATCAGCCATTTTGATAGGCAAATCTGATACGCACTAATAGGGAGTAATTCCCAAATATGTGATTACAGATAGTTAAGAAAATACCATCTGTCCACATGAGTATAATGAATAAGTTACTTTTATATAACTGATTTTATTTTTATCATCATTACCATTATATTCCCTATTAACTTTAAGGGAATTTGCCTATCAATATGGCCGACTATTCTGGACAAGGGAGGTAATAAATATTGTAAATGTAGGAACTATCTATTGTCGCATTAAAACGATCTTAATTTATGTTCAATACCTTAAAAACAAAGAAGAAAACAGTCATTTCTATTTAATAAGGCTTGAGCAGTACCAAACAATGACCAAAAAGTTATTTCTCCCGAAGCCCAAATCCTGGATCCACACCTCATAGAAATGTCTTACTACAATAAGCTACAAATCTGAATGTTAACAACAATTATTGTGAACCATTTTGTAAATCAATGGAATAGATCTGGACAGAATTATCTATTTCAATAATCACATTATCGAGGAATAGACATTAGCACAAGTCTGAAGAATAAACATGCGAATAATTTCCTTTCCGTATCAATGCAAACAATGAAATGTATACGCACTAGTTACAGTAGTTTGAGGATCTACTTCCAGTAGGAGATCTCCTCCGGCGTCCGGATCCACGGCAGTGAGCGAGTACACGAGAATATTTGCTTGTGCATTTGGATTAACTGCCGCCAGGAAAGGTGTAGGTGTGTTGGTAAAGCGAGGGGGTTCATCGTTGACATCCGTGACCTCAATATCTTGACGTAACTCTTTGACAACTGAAATTAATTTGAAAAAAAAACACAGTTCATAACAAATGGCGCGTTTTGTCAAAGGGAAATAACTGCAGCGGTATCCTATTCCAGTACTTTATTTGGTCTGCAAATTCCAGAACTTTCTTGACGACCTTTGGGTCTGTATAGTAAGCTTTGTGATGGCATGTGCTATGATAATGGATATTTCACGGAATGAGATTTACTTCTTTGATAAAGTGCAACGACTCTTTGACTGTGTTAGTACAAAATGTATTCGCATTTTGCGCCAACCCAATGAAACCCAAAACAGTTGAAAGCTCTCCAGGCAATGACATATGGTCCTAAAATCCTGGAAGTTTGCTGTTTGCCAGTAATGATTTGACCTTACAGACGATGTGAAATAAATTGCTTCAGAAAAGACAAGGTTAAAACTGTTTGTATCGTTTGTTTTAAACATGCATCAGGGTTCTCACTAGACTGCTTATTTTACTGTTTGGACTTTTTCCCTGGCAACATTTGTTTGCATGGTTTTGGACTCCATTTTTTCAATCTTAGCGAGAATCCTGTGTATGTATTCTAGAAAGCATGTACATGTATAAAGCATCTATAGCTGTAAATAAACACGCTGGCAACTACGGGTGGTATATAGCTGTTTGAACGTTCGAAGTAGGCCTACAGTTTACCCAAACTATTTATTCCAACATTATAAATTGTTTTGTGTTATATCAATGTGTTTTGTTCTGTATAAATTAAATTGCTTGTGCATTGTATATGTTAAGCCATAAAAGACCGAATAGTATGCACCTCAAACTAAAACAAAATGACATGTAACTATATGAGTAATTTAGACAGCATTAATATGCTGCATAGACTTAGGCCTAATGATTGCCTGAATATTTTTTCACAGTATTCGTGATATAAAGTAAAATATACGATGTGTTTGGGCTACGTAGCCTACTGTTTGTGCTACAAATTAAAAACGTTCGCCTTTGCGGCAAGCAACTTTGACCTATCATAATATTATAAAGCGTACAAACTGAGTATTTTGCGTAAGAGGTTTTGCTCTGAATATACAAGTTCACAGCAAACAATTACGGCAGAGGGGTTTAGCGCGAGACTATGCACTTTATCAGCCTATAGATGGTAAATAAAGACACATAAAATACGGTTTATAATGTTACCCCCATTTTAGGCTGCTAACAAAAACATGATGCTTTGTCTTTATTCTGAAATTTGTGCTGTGGTTATCAATGCGTCGCGAACCGGGGAAATGATTGTTTGATACGTATTTGAAATTATCTTCCATTTGAAACTTGCCAGTTATGATAAAGTACCGTGTAACCATAAAGCCTGTAGTATATACCAAATATGTTCGAATGTGGAATAAAATGATGTAATGGTTATTTAAAATTTCACCTGATTTCCTGAAAATCACTTGCACTGACTGGATGATACTCAGGGGTTCCATTTGACCCTTGCATTGACCCTTTGACCCCTGGATTTTTTCAGAAAGCCACGTTTTGACTCTAAAGGAATTGGGCTGAAGGGTCAAATTTAAATAATAGGCATTTTTTGCCATAAAATGGTGAAATTCAGTCAAAAATTATCAAAATGACCGTCGAGAATCCGTACCTAGTGGAGCCCTGATACAGTTGAGGATATAGAATGCAGGAAGCACTAGATATAGCGGGGAGATATGAAAGCTTACCTGAAGCACATCCGGATACATTCTGTTTCTCTTAAAGTGGAATATTTACACAGGTGATCAAAGTTTGTGCAATTCGCGATGACAAGCAATGCAGAGTCGTGTTTTTATTACCCTGACTTAACGTATGAATCATAAATATCATCTAAAAGACAAACATAACGTGTATCTTCTGTGACAGATACGTGAAGCAAACTTGCCATTCACAGGAGATTCGTACAAACGACAATGTTCAACAATGGAATGATAGTTACATGTATCTGAAAACGTCATCTCAACGGTGTGAATAAATATATATTAAGTGTTGTCGTTTGCCGTCGACCTTTATCACAATGTTTTACTTTAATATACGAATTAGTTAAAGATATATCTGGCTCATCTCAACATAATTTAAGTTAATAGGCTTCATCTAGTATTGTTGTTACATAGTCTAAAACAGTATTAATAAGAACCATTGTCATGTATAAACGTTTAAAATAATCATGTTTGATCATATTACTAAGAGACAAAACTAGTAAAAAAACACCCGCTTGTTAAAAACTGGATTTAAAAAAAAAGATAATACAAACGTCTGTTTTCGTCAAATACAGAGAAATACATTATAAACGCATGCTGTGATAATGCATATTTATTGAAGTTTTAACTAGATAAATTATAGTTTTCATGAGTGTTTAGATAAAGATTTGTTGTGTAACATAAAAAAATGCCGAGATATTACGATTGCTGGTCATTCCAGGTCCAAAATGGATTTCGGTAAATTCACCGAAATTCAGTGGATTTGGTAAGGTAACGTACCCTTTATCGAAAGGTTTACCAATCCGCATCCAGGTTAAAAACGTTGTTCGGTTGAAGAGAATTTGCTTTGTTGGTTAATGTAAGATTTGAATGGTTTACACAACACTGATATGCAAATAGCAAAACTATGTTAGTACGGCTGTGCCGAAAAGACTATGTACCTTTTACTACGAGAATGCAATACCTGAATGATGCTGGATATAGAAGCTACTAATGTTAAAATTGTTTATTTGGAGGAACCGTCAACAGAAGTGGCTGTACTCATACATAGTCAACATCGTGTTTAGAAAAGCATTCATACAAGTTTACTTCACGGAATAAAAGGCCTAAAGTTTATATAAATATTCGCTTACAAAGCTCTCTGTCACGTGAATGAATATGTGGTTGAATATGAGCGAAATGCTAGGAGACAGAAACATGATTATGTACAAAGTCTTACAGCATAGCTTGTTCATCTTTTATCATTTTGTCTGCATTGTGTTTGACAACATAACATTTCATAGTTGTGTAGATAACGAGGGAGACATTGCATACTTGGACAACGTACCACGCCGTAATGTAGAGATGACTGTATCTCCGCGTATACTCTAATCTCACATCTACAATATTTACCTCCCTTGTTCTGAATTGTCGGCCAATTTGATAGGCAAAGTTCTTTTAAGTTTATGGGGGAATATAATGTAAACGATGATAACCTAATCAAATATAAAAAAATAACTTATTAATTATGTTCATGTGGGTATTTGGCTCAGTAAGTTGAAGAAAAAGTGATTGTCACATGCAAATTCTCTTGTCATTTTCTCAATTAATCACATATTTAAAAATCACTCCTTTAAGGGCTTATCAGTTTTGCCTATCAAAATGGCCGGCAGTTAAGAACAAGAAAGGTAAATATTGTAGATGTGGGAACTATGTATACTCTCATGTCACAATGGCATGTCATGTTGTACAAGTATGTCTTACTTGCAGACCACATCAAACTTAAGACGACCGAGTTTTATGGACCAGTGGTTGTCTTCCATCAGACCACCTCACCACTAAGACTGGCTTTCTGTAGAACCAGTGAAGGTTTCAAGGTATGACTGTGAAGGTTTCACTGTATGATTGTGAAGGTTTCACTGTATGATTGTGAAGGTTTCACTGTATGATTGTGAAGGTTTCACTGTATGATTGTGAAGGTTTCACTGTATAATTGTGAAGGTTTCACTGTATGATTGTGAAGGTTTCACTGTATGATTGTGAAGGTTTCACTGTATGATTGTGAAGGTTTCACTGTATGATTGTGAAGGTTTCACTGTATGATTGTGAAGGTTTCACTGTATGATTGTGAAGGTTTCACTGTATAATTGTGAAGGTTTCACTGTATGATTGTGAAGGTTTCACTGTATGATTGTGAAGGTTTCACTGTATAATTGTGAAGGTTTCACTGTATGATTGTGAAGGTTTCACTGTATGATTGTGAGGGTTTCACTGTATGATTGTGAAGGTTTCACTGTATGATTGTGAAGGTTTCACTGTATAATTGTGAAGGTTTCACTGTATGATTGTGAAGGTTTCACTGTATGATTGTGAGGGTTTCACTGTATGATTGTGAAGGTTTCACTGTATGATTGTGAAGGTTTCACTGTATGATTGTGAGGGTTTCACTGTATGATTGTGAAGGTTTCACTGTATGATTGTGAGGGTTTCACTGTATGATTGTGAGGGTTTCACTGAATGATTGTGAGGGTTTCACTGTATGATTGTGAGGGTTTCACTGTATGATTGTGAGGGTTTCACTGAATGATTGTGAGGGTTTCACTGAATGATTGTGAAGGTTTCACTGTATGATTGTGAAGGTTTCACTGTATGATTGTGAAGGTTTCACTGTATAATTCAATTACTATTTACTGTTAAGAAATAATATACCGTTGTATGTTCTCGCGTGTTTTGCTCTAATATCTATCAATATTACATCACATACATCGGTAGGGTGACCTTACTAAGTTATAAGTTTCCAGTTTTTCAAAACTTAATCAATTATCGCATGCACTAGACGTGTTGGATTATGGTTTATTGTACTTAGTTAAACGAAATAAGCTGGGTCGGAGACGCAGAGTCCAACAAAAAAATCCTGACATAACTTAATTCACATTTTGACGTCTATCGGTTATGTCACATGCTAAGCGAAATTGAAATAACACAATAATGATCGTTTGAGGTAAAATTATCTTGTGCACCGCTAATATTTGCCAAACCTACTTCTATGTGTACGTAAATCTATATGCATCTAGGTTAAACATTTATAGAACGGGACCTCCTATACCGATTCTTATATTTGACGCTTTTATCTATTCTGTTTGTGGGTCAAACTTAGCATGCTGGTCAAACCGTAATGAGGTTTTAATTATTCATGATCATAAAATCTAATCAAAGTCCATGAATTCACAACAAAGCACAAGTAGGTATTTCACGAGAATAGTGGATGTTGAATGAATAGATTATAGAGACATCAATGTTTTACATAAACATACATGGTGGATTTATTTAATCAAATATACGTTACTTGGTTGTCAGCAACCAAAGCGTGTTTTTTTTAAAATTGAGTCACGCGGTAAATTGCTAGCATGTATTTACTTTGTTAAGTAACTCGTTGGCATTTCCGTATGATTCATGGCTATGCAATACAGACTGTGATATTGTATTATATTTTAGATGTTTAACTGATTAAGTTACCCAGGCATTACATTAATGTGTACCATTATTATGTTTTCGTGTTTGTGTTTATCATTACTATACTATTTCACTTTGTTATTTGACAAAATGTAACTAGTTGTACATAATATTGTATGGTTGAGGAGCCTCGTTCAAACCCTAAATGAAATCTCCGTTCTGTTATATTATAATTATACATAATGTATGGAAGCGACACAGGGAGAGACATCTAGATGGTAAATAAAGGGAAAAGCTCGTGACAATCTCCTGTGGTTCTATGTGATGTGTTGAAATGTTCAGTATGGCGTCATGGTTTAGTCATATGCATGATAGGCTTAAAGCAATATAAAGGAACTTGACTTGAGATACACAAGTTTGCAATTAAAGAACTTCAATGCCTCATGGACAACTTAGATTTGTTATTTGCTAACCTATGATGTAAAGACATGATTATTTAAAGATGTACCTGGACAGTTTTGAAGTGTACGCCAAGTGTGAGCATCGTAGGTGCGGAACGAGCAGCAAGGCTGTGAATGGGAGGTATGTGTGGGAAGGGGGCCCCTCTCCCGCGGGTGGGTGTTTGGGGGTCTGCCCCACGAGTATTTCGACAATTAGGAGGTAAATTGTGCCTTTTCATGCTATATTTCAGTGTTAACATAGCATTTTTTTTGTCATTAGCATACTACTTAAATAACAGTGTCAAACAACTGATATATTCGGGCGAATTTGCCCTTAACCCCATCCCCCCTCAGCCTTCAGTTTTTGTTGCATTTATTTTTATGTTTTCACTTTTACTGACGAATTGTACGCATTAGCGTGATACGCGCCTGCCTGAACTAAAATGTTTGAATGAGCTTGGTCCAATATTGTTGTTGAACCATTACAAGCATAACCAATTAAACAATCTTGTTTGTTTTATCATATTACTAACAGACAGAACTTTTAAAATAATCCGCTTGATAAAAAGCTGTTTTTTGATAATACAAACTTATTTGTTCGACAAATACAGGGAAATACATTATTAGTGTATTCTTTAATAATTCATATTTATTGATTTTATTAAACTAATATTTGTTGGTAAAAGCACCAAAAATGATATTATATAACTTTAAAGTTTAAACAGCATTTCAGTGAAACATTACATCCGGTCGACCAACTAGTGTTCCTGTGTTTCTAGGCAGAACTAAATTGAACTCTACAAACAACTGGTCCTGTGTTCACAAAGTATTAAGACTTCATAATTAGAAGCTTTCGTACTTAGAAACATTTGTCAGCATAAACGCAGCGTATAAATGGTGTTCGTTTGTAAGAACTACCAAATAAAATATTAAATTGCTTTAATAATATGGCATTTCTTTCAACATTAACTTGATCCCTTGTGAACACGGGGCTGAAACCTTTCCACGTGAATCAGATGTGGTGAATGTGAACAGTGTATAAGTTTCAAGAGAAATATAAGCAATATGTACATGCACATGTTTTAAAGAATACAATCGAAACAGAATTTAAATGGAGATTAGGAAATGTCTAAGATAACCATTCATTGAGAGAACAGCGGGTGTTAAAAGTGTCATGTTAATACTTCAGAGACTGAATGTGAGTTCAACTCTTCCAAGGTGAAGTAGTATTGAGTAAAACTGACATGTTCACTACACAATTACAAAGTAATCACGGATAGATACTTTAAAGTTCTGCGGGTAAAAAACATGTCTTTACAAGAATGGGACCATCCATTCTATGTTGGTATGACATTTATGTGGACTCTGAATCACTATGAACTATCTTGGAGCGATTTCTGGTCAACCACTTGACACAAATATGCCGTCATCACAGCACCAGATCATTTATATGCCTTTCTTAAACAAACAGTTGCTGATGAAAGCAATTCTATATTTACAATACTGGTACAATAGTATACATACTGACACATTTGTCCCAGTTATCGTTTTGTTATGTAGAATGTCGCTTATTTAATATTGATCTGTTTATCAGAGAATCGTGTACAAACATGAATATTTTGTTATGTGTATCAGCGATAATTATAAATTGATCGACCTTACACACAGTAAACATCACATAGAGTACATTTTTATGGAAACATATTTAACATATTGCATACAATTTGAAATTTTAATATTTTTTAGCTGGACCGGTGACCGTGCGTTTATGCGTTTTAAACAATCCACTTACGACACATTATGAGACTTATACATTGTATAATATATAGGTATAATCGATCAAGACGGCATTATTCTTATAATACGTGTAATCTGCGCTATATCCAGATACGTTCTTTGTTAGCTGAACATTTTGTTTTTCTTACTGATTAGTGCAAAGCAATAGCTCGATATATGTTGTTTATTTAACAAAAAGTTGGGTATGCAAAGATTGTAAAGAGTGATATTAATTTAGACTTATCGTCTATTCCATACATACTTATACAGTTGTACTGTGATTAAATTCATACTTATATGTTTTTGACTCATGTTCACTTAATTCAATGATTATTGTCAGCCATTTTTTCAGTTTTAACTTTTTGACTTTGCATCATGAATCACTAAATTAGGGTATTTATAAGGCTGAAATTTTAAAAAAATCACTGAAGAGGAATCTTCTTTCTAAGCAGGGGTAAAACATACACCTTAGGGGAATGGGAGCCCATATAGGTCCCAAATTTGCCATACAAAAGGCTGATTGTGGATGTCTTGAATTTCATATTTCCAACAATTTTCTAGTGTACAACTTTCACCTGTCAACCAATCTAAGATAACATCCAACAGGACAAAGACCTTAATACCAGGGCAACAAAACATACCAAGTTAACTACATGTCCAGCATATTACATTTAAGCTCAGAATGTTGGGTAGGTTGGATATTGTATCTCACTGTAATGCCTACACGAACTACTGCAGGCTAGAGATGGGCCCCAATGTCTGTCAAGTTCTCCTCGAGAATATCTCAAACAAAACGCATCATATGATACGTTCTGGTTCAAGAAAAGTCTGAAAACGCACTATTTTAGAAACATTCACACATTGTTTTAAATCTTTATACATGTCAGTCAGATGTTTTAAGACGTAAAATAAATACTATATGTATGTTATGTAGTGGATTGTATAAGCATATTGCGTGTACTTTGTTTTTATTATGTTCTTGCTAAGGTTTTATGTATGATATTATACATTTTATCTACTATTGTAAATCGCCATTGACTGTTTATCTGTACAAAAATAGGAGTTTAATCAAATAAAACAGTTTCAGTTTCATCATGAAATTGCCTCTATAGTTTATGTGCACCAACAATATGATAGACTAAAAAATATCTAATTACACTGACTGTCAATGAACGGCTATTTTAATTAATATGTTCAAATGTGAAATTATTGATATTTCGTTTTTATGTCATTGCTGTAGTATGTCGGAATAAATGTCATACGCTTAAATGGATATTAATTGTCTTTCAAGATTTTGTGAAACATTTATATAACTGAAATATATCCAGAAATCGAATGTTAAATATGAGGATCGGTTGCTTGGCGACGCTAATGTTTCTATAGTACCAAAGCTATGTTTGATGCCGGGAAATGTTTAAAATATTCATTCAATTAAAATAAGGAGCAACAATGTATAATTTAGAGCATGTTATGTAAGTGTAATATAATGTCAGCATGTGATGCAGGAAACATTTACAGTATTATCGCATCATTCACCAAACAAAACGCCATATAAAAGCTTTCCTATTGTGTAATATAGGCCTAAACCAAGCATTGTAGCGTTATATATAGAGACTATATTCATAGGGAGAAATATGATCATTATCTGATACCTACCAGCATTGTCTGCATCGATTCGGTTGACCCCTAGCTGAACAGTGCTCGAACCACCGTCTGCAGTCAATGTCTCATAATCCAGGGTAAAACCTTGTGATACTGACACAGTCCCTACAGAGCTAACTGTGAATGCGTCCCTGTATGTAGAACTAACCAGTGTATACGTCTGACCGGCTGGAGGACTGGGTAGTGTGAACAACACACCAGTAGCATTTTCAGCAACTTGTTGTAGTGGCAAAACATCTGGTGTGTCGCGCTTGTGTCTATGGCTCAGTATAGGGACAAAATACAAATTGTCGTCTGCATCATGCACGAGCTTCACTTCGATGTTTGTATGTCCTTGTTGACCGTCGGCGTTCTGACCGACTAGGATGAGAGATTCAATATTTTTCATAACAGCAGCAGGCCTTTTTGTGTAAATTTCTAGTTCGATGTGATCATCTTTAGACACGGTTTTCAGGTAAAATTCATCTGAGCCAAGAATTCTGTAATCCAAGTTGTTTCGGCACGTTGTTACCGAGCATGCGTATAAATGTTCGATGCTTTGCACTTTTGTGTTTGCTGGTGCGTCGTCTGACACCGAACCTTCATAGCGGTCGTAAAAGAAGCCCAAACAATCACGGTCATGGGTAATTTCTACATGTACCGGAAATGATTGTGAGACAGTTTTGTTTCTACAAGATTCCGTGGATTTGGGATGAAAGATAAACAAGTCCCCAATGTTATCCACAATGGAAGACTTTGTGACTAAGTATCCGTTGGAACTTACCGTGAAAGGATTTATGACCTGGCTTCTATGTTTTTGTATGTGGTCAACAATCAAACATGTCTCCTTCAGATCAGTTTTCATAACAATGAAGCCTACATCAGCATTATGTGGAATGTTTAGTCTCAGTTCTTCCGTTTGTATAGAAAAAGTATCACAGAGCGGCACGATACACAGAGTAATTATAGCGAAGCTGACACACAGTCCGACATTTTTGTGCCTCTTTTTACACATAGAGGCCGCCATATTGGAATTTTGAATCACCAGTGATTCAAACTGATTTCCGTGTATATAATATCCGTCAGCTCTCCAGGTATACACTTAAATATTTAACTGCACAACATTTATACACACATTGTTAATTTCACGTAATAATCCCGCAATTTAATTAATCCAATTTCGAAAAGCTTGCGTCCCGCAGTTAAATCCACTTATAAAGTCGAATGTATTACGGTATAAGGTAAACGAACCGCTTCAGGTAAAAATTACCGATATACTAGCAAGCACATAAACGCGTTGAACACACCTGTATATGTATGACTCGCCAGTTTATAAATAGAACCATATACAGTCATAACTTTGTAATGAAACTAATGCACTGAAAGTTTCAGGTGAGAAAAATGCTGCACATTGCAGTTAACATGCGCATTAATGAATGTTAAGAATCTATCGATTAGTTGACGTTAACCGTGTTATCACTTGAATCAGACACGGCAGCGTCACCGTGTGTATGTTGTTATTCTACCTTAATATTGTTGACATTGTATTTAGTACAACCCTTAGGGGTACGATCGTTTATGATTCGGAAAATGAGCGTGTCGATATACACGACCCTAAAGGTATGGTGGACAATCACCAACGTTCCAATAACAATACATCGACATTTTTGTGTAATTAGTTATCTGTCGATAAATAGGACAGGTACGAATATTGACACATACATGTAAACACAAAAATGTTGGTATTTTACACAGATAACGAATAATTGCATTGAAGTCAATTTAGAACGGACTGTGAATTTGCGTTTATTTTGTTCATATTTTGATAAATCTCTCATGACAATGTATGTGCACAGTTTAGTAAACAAATAGTTGTAATGCAAAAATAAGTAATTATTGCCGAACTATATGGTACGTGACTTAGAGAATGTGAAACGCAACACTATAGGATACATTGTATGTTCTACTCCTCAAATGACACTTCAGCAAAACCTCAATAATGCGACCACCTTTTGGACCTCTGAAAAACTGGTCTTATTAATGTGGTGGTCTCAATATTGAGGTTGATTAATGAGCAAAATAGTGAAAATGGACTTGATAATTGCGTTCTTAATTTTGAGGTGGTCTTATCATATTGGTGGTCGTTAGGTGAGGTTTTACTGTATTTTGATATCAATTTCAATATATAATTTCTGTATATACCTCTATTGCGTTGTATAATGATACCAAAATTACAAATTGACAGTACATAACACTTTCAAAGATCGTGAGTAGACACGTGACTACGCTACACACTCACGGTGTCACGTGAACTTTCCTTCACCAGTTCTCACTGCGTCTCACCAGGAAGCGGTCATCGAGAGTGACTAGTATAAGTTGTAAGAACTTGTGACACAATCAATGTAAAATAAATTAGTTTAAACTAAAAAAAAAACCAGTTCTCAAAATACCTAGGACTCGATCGAAATTCCGTACAAATATTTTATCATGCAATCACGTGTCGGTATGATGACACATTCTGACTTATCATGTTGCTTGCTGAAAGCAATTTTGCCAATTTGGTATTCGAATATTCGAACATCCGACCTTCTTATTTGATATTGATAGATTTGAAATATGAAGTTTAAGTTTATGCATATCAATTTAAAAAAAATATCAATTCGCGCGATTACTAATAATTTCAGGGCGTAACTGTCATCCAGAGTGCTATAAGTAAAGTGTTTATTTATTACAGTGTCAGCCCTATTTAAAGGTCCAGCCAATTCTGACCAATGAGACACCTACTTTCTGATCACGTTTACTTCCCGATTCCTAGCCTTTAATGTCAGGCACCCGGCAGGTAGGCACAAGGTAACCATTATTTAACTATTTGGCGGCTCACCAACCGGCCATATCAGAATGGACCCCTGCCGGGATTCGATCCTTCGACCTCCCGCTCCTAAAGCGGATGCCTCAACCACTCGGGTAAGGGAGACGCTATATATCTCTAGCCCCCAAATATACAACATGACATGTCAATTAACACCTGTAGATATTATTTTCACGAGTAAAATGTCATTCAATGCGATAATGGGCATCATTGAAATTTATACACTTGCATTTGAAAATAAATATTTTATCAAATATTAGAAGGCCGAACCATAACTCGAATATTCGGACGTACAAGCGATTATTCGAATATCTGAATATTTGTTGACATTCCTAATATAAATACAATATGTACGTAATTTCCCAGACATTCAAATACATACAGCGGGATCCGCCTATCTTTATGCACGTGAGTCAATTTGTGTCTTAAAATGTTTATTTTAAGAAAGCTAGTAAGCAGACTTGAGATGTTTATGAATTAAAATTATTTATTTAATTCATAATATCTTCTGTCAGTCGACTTGATCAACACCAAGTGCAACAGTTAGGTATTTACATGGAAAGAGGAAGTTATCCTCACAGTTCTTGACGAGTCTACTCAGCTATGTCGGTGTAACATTAAAGTTCGACCCAGAAAATAATGCCAACTTCGTGTAACATTAAATATCGACCCAGAAAATGATGCCAACTTCCACACATATAGAGACAGGTCGGTACTGAGACTCATTTAGGGCCATAGGTTCGATTCCCAGTACCGACCTATCTCTGTATGTGAGAACATTTTCTTACGGAGGATCAAACCTTGTACTGGTCATGCCAAGGAACGATGGTAAGGTAACTAACTACTAACCCACCAACTGTCCTCTATCACAACACTCTGATTCACATAACTTAAAGTAATGCGAAATTACTCAAGCACCGACTGATGCTGCTCGTTGAAGTGTGACATCATTTCAACATTTTGAATAACGGCATTTCCGGGGATAGGACATACTTATTATATCATTTCATGAAACCTGGACTTTATACAATATCGCCATTAGATTGATTCTGCTTTATCCGATAAATAGACCATATACTCCCGTACAGTATAAGTACAGTACCGGACACTATATTGTTACATACCTAAGTACAGTACCGTACACTATATTGTTACATACCTAAGTACAGTACCGGACACTATATTGTTACATACCTGAGTACAGTACCGGACACAATATTGTTACATACCTAAGTACAGTACCGGACACTATATTGTTACATACCTAAGTACAGTACCGGACACTATATTGTTACATACCTAAGTACAGTACCGGACACTATATTGTTACATACCTGAGTACAGTACCGGACACTATATTGTTACATACCTAAGTACAGTACCGGACACTATATTGTTACATACCTGAGTACAGTACCGGACACTATATTGTTACATACCTAAGTACAGTACCGGACACTATATTGTTACATACCTAAGTACAGTACCGGACACTATATTGTTACATACCTGAGTACAGTACCGGACACTATATTGTTACATACCTAAGTACAGTAACGGACACTATATTGTTACATACCTAAGTACAGTACCGGACACTATATTGTTACATACCTAAGTACAGTACCGGACACTATATTGTTACATACCTAAGTACAGTACCGGACACTATATTGTTACATACCTAAGTACAGTACCGGACACTATATTGTTACATACCTGAGTACAGTACCGGACACTATATTGTTACATACCTAACATCAGTACCGGACACTATATTGTTACATACCTAAGTACAGTACCGGACAATATATTGTTACATACCTAACATCAGTACCGGACACTATATTGTTACATACCTAAGTACAGTACCGGACACTATATTGTTACATACCTAAGTACAGTACCGGACACTATATTGTTACATACCTAAGTACAGTACCGGACACTATATTGTTACATACCTAAGTACAGTACCGGACACTATATTGTTACATACCTAAGTACAGTACCGGACACTATATTGTTACATACCTAAGTACAGTACCGGACACTATATTGTTACATACCTAAGTACAGTACCGGACACTATATTGTTACATACCTGAGTACAGTACCGGACACTATATTGTTTCATACCTAAGTACAGTACCGGACACTATATTGTTACATACCTAAGTACAGTACCGGACACTATATTGTTACATACCTAAGTACAGTACCGGACACTATATTGTTACATACCTTGGTTCAGGAATATTATATGACGCGTGCAGATAGGACAATATGAATATTTCATAGCTTTACATATTTGTAACACTTTGTTAGACATCGATCGGAACTGTGTGGATGTGAATACATGTACTACGTTGATCACCGAGCATGCTGACAGGAACAGAACGAAAATGAACGAAGAGCCACCTTTGATAACTACCTGACAAATATCACTGATTACTTATTCAAAGGGAAAGGATACATGACTTTAACAGTACATGTCTATAAAATGGTCATGTATATCCTGCACGTTGCTGGAGGTTCGAACTGACGATCACAAGGTTAGAAGCCGTGCTCTATAACGTCTTCATTGATAATACAGGTATTTAATACAGTTGTATACATTTTTAAGATATTTACGCGACAAAGCGGTCAGCATCAAGACATACAGGTTTTCAGACATTTTCTTAAATCAAAAACGAAAATTTTGTGCAACATTTTGTATTGTCACGGATACAAGGATGATTCGTCTTTCAAGTATTATGTTTTGTGATACAATCTAACCACAACATTAAATCCACGTATGGTAGACATTCATATAAACGAGAGAGATATTAAGTTGCTACAGTGTACGCCAAATACACAAGACAGTGTCTCTCCCCAAACAGACCTCCGGGAAAACAACAATCCATACAATATAAGGCATATGAGGAGGCGCAGGGGTAAATATGTAAGGGAACAGAGGCGCAAAGAATGAACAGGCCGACCATAAAGACGGTATAAATTTGGACACGAATAATATTCGCGCGTTCACGACCGTTATTCTGTCGTCTACAAAATGTCACTTAAATCATACATCCTCCCTAAGCCTGGAATGTACATGTTTATCAATTATGTCTTAAAGGACTATATTTCTTGACTTCTTATTATAGACATTACCTGACACAATACATTCCTGTTTTTGTATTTTGATAGATCGATGTATTATGACCATTGAGATCGAAACAAAACCAACACGTATATAGCTACAATTTTTGTTTTGTTTCAAAATGTCAGGCCAACTCTGCATTCCACTTTTCAACCTAAAACACACAAAACCACGTCCGCTAGACAGTGAGTGTGCAAGATGAAGTGACAATACATGTAGAAGTATATTCATGTATAGCCTGACACGAGCATCTACATCTTGTGATATTTCGAAATAAAGGCCAAATTTTCTGAAAAATATAGAAATGATTGATCGTTAAAACTCTATAATAAAGTCATACCTGATAGCACTTTTGTCAAGTATTAAAGATAGTACAATGCATTACGATTTATGTCAAGTCAAGACAGTCCTGTGGCCAATACTTGGGTTCATTGGATGTGGAACACACTGTATTCATGTACGGTCCCTGGTTGGATACATTGGATGTAGAACACACTGTATTCATGTACGCTCCCTTGTTGGATACATTGGATGTAGAACACACTGTATTCATGTACGCTCCCTTGTTGGATACATTGGATGTAGAACACACTGTATTCATGTACGCTCCCTGGTTGGATGCATTGGATGTAGAACACACTGTATTCATGTACGCTCCCTGGTTGGATACATTGGATGTAGAACACACTGTATTCATGTACGGTCCCTGGTTGGATGCATTGGATGTAGAACACACTGTATTCATGTACGGTCCCTGGTTGGATACATTGGATGTGGAACACACTATATTCATATACGGTCCCTGGTTTGATACATTGGATGTGGAACACACTGTATTCATGTACGGTCCCTGGTTGGATACATTGGATGTGGAACACACTGTATTCATGTACGGTCCCTGGTTGGATACATTGGATGTGGAACACACTATATTCATATACGCTCCCTGGTTTGATACATTGGATGTGGAACACACTGTATTCATGTACGGTCCCTGGTTGGATACATTGGATGTGGAACACACTATATTCATATACGCTCCCTGGTTTGATACATTGGATGTGGAACACACTATATTCATATACGCTCCCTGGTTGGATGCATTGGATGTGGAACACACTATATTCATATACGCTCCCTGGTTGGATGCATTGGATGTGGAACACACTATATTCATATACGCTCCCTGGTTGGATGCATTGGATGTGGAACACACTATATTGATATACGCTCCCTGGTTGGATGCATTGGATGTGGAACACACTATATTCATATACGCTCCCTGGTTGGATACATTGGATGTGGAACACACTATATTCATATACGCTCCCTGGTTGGATGCATTGGATGTGGAACACACTACAGTTGAACCCCGTTATGTCGACATCGGTTATATCGACATTCCGGTTAAGTCGACATATTTGTAAAGTCCCGATTTCTGTCCCTATATATTGTATATGGAAAATGATTTTTATGTCGACATTTCTATGTCGACAATTTCGGCTATGTCGACGTGATTTCTCTGGCCCAAAGAGTGTTTTCACACCTTAATGCACTTGTTTGTGTCGACATCCTCTCGACGTGATTGAAATTGAAAAGGTGTCAATTGACCGTGAAGAGATAAACAATTTTATCTCGACCTATTGTTTGTGTCACAATTAATTCGTTCACAGTTTGTAAAACTGATCTTTAAATTAACATCGTATTTTGCAATATGATTGATAAGTGTCGCAGCGAATATTTACCAGTTTCAGTAAAACTCATAAATTCAGCCACTCGTCGTATATGATTAAATATTGTTGAAAAAGGGCATTAAACCCGAAAAACAACATAAAAATCGAACATACACATATATTATGTCTGTGATATTATTTATTTAAAGTATACCAAATATCACGATTCAATTAGTTTTACAACACCTGCAGCAAAACACACGAGTGGTAAGTTTTACAACACCACCATAGCAAAAATACGTATATACAAGACAAGTAAGTTTGCCAGTACTGGAATCGGATGTGTCGACATTCGGATATGTCGACATATTTTATCAGGTCCCTGTAATGTCGACATAACGGGTTTCGACTGTATATTCATATACGCTCCCTGGTTGGATACATTGGATGTGGAACACACTATATTCATATACGCTCCCTGGTTGGATACATTGGATGTGGAACACACTATATTCATATACGCTCCCTGGTTGGATGCATTGGATGTGGAACACACTATATTCATATACGCTCCCTGGTTGGATGCATTGGATGTGGAACACACTATATTCATATACGCTCCCTGGTTGGATGCATTGGATGTGGAACACACTATATTCATATACGCTCCCTGGTTGGATGCATTGGATGTGGAACACACTATATTCATATACGCTCCCTGGTTGGATACATTGGATGTGGAACACACTATATTCATATACGGTCCCTGGTTGGATACATAGATGATTTTTGCATCACACGATGCGATACGATACGAAACATTACAATACAATGTCATTTTATTGCATAAAACATGTTACAATGTTTATATCAAGCAGAAGTCTATACTATACAATATGTACATGGATTTTCAAAGAGCATCACAAATTTACATCATATTCATACATTGGCTCGATTTCTAAATAAATTGGCAAAGTAATAAATTGTACACGGGCTGATTAAATCTTGTACACAACACATGGATAAATATGATATCGATTGGGGTTTTATGCAAATATTTCAATGTTTATGACTAATCCTATGTAAACAAATGACAATGCTGTACAGGTATGGTTTCTGTTATCTCAAGTCGGGCTTTGCGAACCTTTTGAGTGGTTTTGGTATGTTAACACTCTCCCTCTGATAAGGCTGATCACTTACGTGAAAGTGTCGGATTAAAGCTAACGTCAGGCATACATCTATTCAGCTTATTGATCAAGGCCACAGCTTTCTTGGCGTTTGTATTACAATTTAAGCAAATTTCACAGTCACTTCCGGTAGCGTCTGAAAACCAAACAACTCACGCACTTGAATTACCGGAAATTACATTTAAAGCGTCGTAATTTGTGTCAATATGCTTTGTAATGACCAAAAAAGTGCACAACAAAATATTTGAGTATGACTGAAAAAAAGAATACAAACAAGCATCATCCAACGATTATTTCCGTACATTATAGATATACATGTATACTGTTCTGGGACAATGGTTATGTGTATGCACAATGAAATTTCCACTGCAGCAAATAAACAACATACTATTCATATAATGATAGCATTTAGACTTGATTTAATCCATAATAATCGTACGGTATATTATACATATAAAATAAAAGATAGATTTTGTCTGAACAATCAACAATGTATAGTCTTAAAGTAGATCAATGGGAAAAAGTGGGCCTGATGTGGGGCTCGAAACCACGACCCCCTAAACACTAGTTCGGCTTTCTACCGACTGAGCTAACTGGGCGACCGTCTAACCCCACACCACTACACTCCCCCTTCCGGAATTTGAGGCTCAACCACCGAGGGCCGTCAAACACCGCTGCCACCATTAAAGTAAATCAAGGAGAAAAAATGCGCCCGATGTAGGGCTCGAATCCACGACCCCCTAAACACTAGTATGGCCGTCTAACCCCACACCACTACACTCAGAAAAAATGAAAATAGTGTATCTTCATAGTTGTTATGTACCCTCCTTCCGTACGTTTCCAAGACAACGGTTTTATTATGATATTTCGGTTATAAGTTATATTTAATTTATTTGAATTTAAGTATACTAGCGGAAACAAAACGCAAATTCGGTTTTGGTTGCATAATTTTTTTATGGATGAACCAAATTTACTTCAATTTCACAAGCGGTGACCTTGGTATACTGTCTCGTGTACACTGTAGTCAATTGCGGTCAATTGCGGTCAAGCAAGATCTCGTGCGACACAATATTTATGCATCCGAAAATCGCTAAATTTGTGCAACCCAGGTGGTACTACGTGGTGCTGAGTTGAAAACCATACGAAATCAAACTTTAAAATCATTCACATCGACTACACAACAAATCAGATCAAAACGATAAGAAGGCAAAATTGTCCGCCTATCAGAAGTTGATACGGGTAGAGCTATTGAGCTGCTTTGGGGTGCATGAAACGACGATATTTCGCTTGCTTCAGCGCCTCAGGGCAACCGGAAGATTGGGTGACCGTCCTAGGCCCGGGCGTCCACGAGTTACTACGCAACGTCAAGAGAAATACGTCTATCACACCTCCGAAACAGATTTAAGACCGCAGTGGAGACAGCGAGAGGCTTGATCGGCAGTCATGGACGTCGGATGAGTCCTAGGATTGTCAGAAATAGGTTGCGGGAGGTAGGTTTAACGCCACGGCGTCCGTACGTTGGCCCGACACTTACGCCCAGACGACGTGAACGTCGTATGCAATGGCTGAATGCGCACGCGCCAAATTTGTTTCGGCTCGCTCAGTGGTGACGTGTGCTGTTCACTGATGAATCGAGGTTAACTCTTTTCAGATCAGACAAACGACAACGTGTGTATCGACGTCGCGGTGGGCACACGCTATTGGTCAGTTTTAAGAAATAGCGTAAGGTGTCTACGTTAAAACATCACTGTGGACATGCCAACTGGTATAGAATTTAACTTTTCATTAAGAATCCGTCAAAAAATGTTCAAAGCAAACATACGTTAAAACATTAGATCCAAATCATTCAAACATTTCGAAAATTTTACACCAAAACCGAACTTGCGTTTTTTTTATTTCCGCTAGTAGAGATCTATACTACTACATGTAGTATACTGTAAATTTGTCTGAGGAGGTCTAAATGTGCGTGACGGAGGATCATACAGATATCTGATCAAATACTAGCACCTATACGGTCCAATGGACTCGTAAATAAATATTCCCTCGCCTCCAGTTTATTATGTTAACTCCGGTCACTGGTGTGTCGTGAACATCAAATACCTCGTGTTCAGTTTCATGGCAGAAATATTTGTACATTCTTTATTATCGAGTATCTCACGAGGAAATAATCAAGTAAACGTGCAAACTAAACCTTGGTCACTCTTACTGGAGACAAGTTTTATAGACTCTATACGTGATAAGAAACATTGATTTCGAATCAATTCTAAACGCCTTTAAAAGCTATTGAAGTGGGGGGGATTTGAAACTGGGTTTTACACGCCGATAATTTTGTTTTATAATTTCCCATCATTGTATATTTACAACTGGTTACAACCATAGTAAAAACAATATGAAATATTACAGATATTGCAAAGATTGTATATTATTAAGGTGAGCGTGTGAGGAAATGTAAGTTGTAAGCGTGTGAGGAAATGTAAGTTGTAAGCGTGTGAGGAAATGTAAGTTGTAAGCGTGTGAGGAAATGTAAGTTGTAAGCGTGTGAGGAAATGTAAGTTGTAAGCGTGTGAGGAAATGTAAGTTGTCAGCGTGTGAGGAAATGTAAGTTGTAAGCGCGTGAGGAAATGTAAGTTGTAAGCGTGTGAGGAAATGTAAGTTGTAAGCGCGTGAGGAAATGTAAGGTGTAAGCGTGTGAGGAAATGTAAGTTGTAAGCGTGTGAGGAAATGTAAGTTGTAAGCGTGTGAGGAAATGTAAGTTGTAAGCGTGTGAGGAAATGTACGTTGTAAGCGTGTGAGGAAATGGAAGTTGTAAGCGTGTGAGGAAATGTAAGTTGTAAGCGTGTGAGGAAATGCAAGTTGTAAGCGTGTGAGGAAATGTAAGATGTAAGCGTGTGAGGAAATGTAAGTTGTAAGCGTGTGAGGAAATGTAAGTTGTAAGCGTGTGAGGAAATGTAAGTTGTCAGCGTGTGAGGAAATGTAAGTTGTAAGCGTGTGAGGAAATGTACGTTGTAAGCGTGTGAGGAAATGTAAGATGTAAGCGTGTGAGGAAATGTAAGGTGTAAGCGTGTGAGGAAATGCAAGTTGTAAGCGTGTGAGGAAATGTAAGATGTAAGCGTGTGAGGAAATGTAAGTTGTAAGCGTGTGAGGAAATGTAAGGTGTAAGCGTGTGAGGAAATGTAAGTTGTAAGCGTGTGAGGAAATGTAAGGTGTAAGCGTGTGAGGAAATGTAAGTTGTAAGCGTGTGAGGAAATGTAAGTTGTAAGCGTGTGAGGAAATGTAAGTTGTAAGCGTGTGAGGAAATGTAAGTTGTAAGCGTGTGAGGAAATGTAAGTTGTAAGCGTGTGAGGAAATGTAAGGTGTAAGCGTGTGAGGAAATGTAAGTTGTAAGCGTGTGAGGAAATGTAAGTTGTAAGCGTGTGAGGAAATGTAAGTTGTAAGCGTGTGAGGAAATGTAAGGTGTAAGCGTGTGAGGAAATGTAAGTTGTAAGCGTGTGAGGAAATGTAAGTTGTAAGCGTGTGAGGAAATGTAAGTTGTAAGCGTGTGAGGAAATGTAAGTTGTAAGCGTGTGAGGAAATGCAAGTTGTCAGGGGATGAACTACGAGAAGTAATACTCAAGTGATCATTGCGGCCGGTGAAAGATGAAACCTCTTTTGACAGCATTTTAACGCATGTACCCTAACCAGGGGGGTTCATTTGGCCCTTGATTTGACCTTTGATCGCTGGATGTTCAAAAGTCCACATTTTGACCCTAGGGATTCTGGCTGAAGGGTCAATCTCTACATTATACGTATTGTGGCTACAAAATGGTAAAATCCAGTTAAAAAATATCAAAATGATCATTGAGATTCAGTACCTAGTAAAACCCCTGACCCTTTAATACGTGCCATATTGTAATCAAACCTCATTTACTTTATACCAATGGTTTGGGTATACTGTCCCACATTTACTTTATACCAATGGTTTGGGTACACTGTCCCACATTTACTTTAAACCAATGGTTTGGGTACACTGTCCCACATTTACTTTATACCAATGGTTTGGGTACACTGTCCCACATTTACTGAATACCAATGGTTTGGGTACACTGTCCCACATTTACTTTAAACCAATGGTTTGGGTATACTGTCCCACATTTACTTTAAACCAATGGTTTGGGTACACTGTCCCACATTTACTGTATACCAATGGTTTGGGTACACTGTCCCACATTTACTTTATACCAATGGTTTGGGTATACTGTCCCACATTTACTTTATACCAATGGTTTGGATATACTGTCCCACATTTACTTTATACCAATGGTTTGGGTACACTGTCCCACATTTACTTTATACCAATGGTTTGGGTACACTGTCCCACATTTACTGTATACCAATGGTTTGGGTACACTGTCCCACATTTACTTTATACCAATGGTTTGGGTATACTGTCCCACATTTACTTTATACCAATGGTTTGGATATACTGTCCCACATTTACTTTATACCAATAGTTTGGGTACACTGTCCCACATTTACTTTATACCAATGGTTTGGGTACACTGTCCCACATTTACTTTATACCAATGGTTTGGGTATACTGTCCCACATTTACTTTATACCAATGGTTTGGATATACTGTCCCACATTTACTTTATACCAATGGTTTGGGTACACTGTCCCACATTTACTTTATACCAATAGTTTGGGTACACTGTCCCACATTTACTTTATACCAATGGTTTGGATATACTGTCCCACATTTACTTTATACCAATAGTTTGGGTACACTGTCCCACATTTACTTTATACCAATAGTTTGGGTACACTGTCCCACATTTACTTTATACCAATGGTTTGGATATACTGTCCCACATTTACTTTATACCAATGGTTTGGATATACTGTCCCACATTTACTTTATACCAATGGTTTGGGTACACTGTCCCACATTTACTTTATACCAATAGTTTGGGTACACTGTCCCACATTTACTTTATACCAATGGTTTGGATATACTGTCCCACATTTACTTTATACCAATAGTTTGGATATACTGTCCCACATTTACTTTATACCAATGGTTTGGGTACACTGTCCCACATTTACTTTATACCAATGGTTTGGATATACTGTCCCACATTTACTTTATACCAATGGTTTGGGTACACTGTCCCACATTTACTTTATACCAATGGTTTGGATATACTGTCCCACATTTACTTTATACCATTGGTTTGGATATACTGTCACACATTTACTGTATACCAATGGTTTGGGTATACTGTCCCACATTTACTATACACCAATGGTTTGGTATAATGTCCCACATTTACTATATACCAATGGTTTGGTATAATGTCCCACATTTACTATATACCAATGGTTTGGGTATACTGTCCCACATTTACTATACACCAATGGTTTGTAATAATGTCCCACATTTACTATATATACCAATGGTTTGGGTACACTGTCCCACATTTACTTTATACCAATGGTTTGGGTACACTGTCCCACAATTACTTTATACCAATGGTTTGGGTACACTGTCCCACATTTATTGCCTTATCTTCTGTAAAATGACTAACTCCACAGTGAAACCTTAATTGTTTGAAGTATACCATATATATTACAATATGACACGCATTCAGTATGTTTGTGCAGCGCAACAGTACTAGAAGTATCCGCCATATATTTTATCAACAAATTATGCGCTTCTCAAGTTCTGATAATATCTGACCTCAAATACATGACTGCAAAACATGAAAGACTTAACTGACTACATTTATGTTCGTTAAGTACATTATGTACATTGAAATGAGTCATGTGGTAAGATATACATGTATTTTTTAATGTGTTTCAACTTATAGAGATAAAACAGGGTTAAAATGCGACTCTCCGGAGTTTAGAGATGACATTAAGGTCAAACAGCGGCCCTCCTGAGCAAGGCCAAACAACGGCTCTCCGGTGGATGAAAACGACGTCAATTCCCATTCGAGCGTTACCTGTGTAGTCATTCTCGACAACTCTCCGATATTACCCGTCCTGACTCAATGCAATGTGTTACATAAATCGATAAATTTGACCCGAGAATCTTGATCTACTCGTAGCTCGTAGCCTATAGTCTTATAATATATCGTACTTGTATAGTCTCTAATAATTCTTATTTGAATGTTTTTTATGTTCTTTAGTGTCTATGTACTATATCAATGCCTGTACAAAGATGATACTTTAATAATAAATAAATGTAAATAACAAATGCACAAACTTTCGTGTAGAAATGTTAATGAATTAAAAAGATATTCGACATTAAATCAGGACACACTTATAGGTTTTGTTAAGTGTATACATGTTTGTGTACTGTACGAATCTTGTTGGCGCCGCCCATGAGGGCGGGGCCTTTAATGGAATCACGAAATTTTTGAGACTATGGTAGGAGCATCTATTTATAACTGAATCTTTTTTTTATTAAGGGTTAAACTGCAGTAAATATTACACGCTACTTTTTGTATTTTAATGATTTAGAAATAACATATTTTTAATGCATTTGTATTGTCGAATATATCTTTTACAAATTTAAAATGATATGTTTATGATAAATACTTGCTGATCCCCGAGAAATAGGACGATTCTACATAAACAGCATGATGCCTTGCGTTCAGTTACGGCTATCGTTCCAAAACGTTGCGAAACAGTCGGCGAGTATTGCTATTGACCGGCGTGTTAGCGAAAAACGTTTCATATCACTGGCTATCGCAACTCGGAGGTAGCACGCGAATATTTGAGCCTATCACTGCGTTCAGTTACGGCTAACAGTCACTTTGTATCCCTGCCCCACCGTATCACAATGACTGCACACAGGGATCCAAATTGCCAAATGAATGCTAGGCTGGTTCCCTGCCTTTACTGTTTTTGAGGCAGGGAACCAGAATAAAAACGAGGCGTTCAATACAATTATTTATGACGCTAACTTCGAGCGTTTTGCGTTAGCTGTAACTGAACGCAAGGCATGTTTGTTAGGTGTCGAAGATAAACTAATAAAAAAATGATTATAAAATTCTTCATTTTCACTTTACTTAAATCAATATTAACACATTGGTACTTGTAACGTGGATATTTATGCAAGTAACGGTGTTTAAAAGGAAATACACGCCAATGACTATTCCAAAACATTTTCCCGCCATTACGCTATTCCAAAACATTGTGCACCAGTTTTGCGGCGCCCTTGGATGCTTTGCATCAATGCATTTCTTGTAATTCACGGAGTGACACAATAGAAATGTGTGAGCAGAATGGTATACTCGTATTGATATAGGGGTAATTATCGTATTATTGTGATCTTGTATCGAGGGGGTAATTATCGTATTATTGTGATCTTGTATCGAGGGGGTAATTATCGTATTATTGTGATCTTATATCGAGGGGGTAATTATCGTATTATTGTGATCTTGTATCGAGGGGGTAATTATCGTATTATTGTGATCTTATATCGAGGGGGTAATTATCGTATTATTGTGATCTTGTATCGAGGGGGTAATTATCGTATTATTGTGATCTTGTATCGAGGGGGTAATTATCGTATTATTGTGATCTTGTATCGAGGGGGTAATTATCGTATTATTGTGATCTTGTATCGAGGGGGTAATTATCGTATTATTGTGATCTTGTATCGAGGGGGTAATTATCGTATTATTGTGATCTTATATCGAGGGGGTAATTATCGTATTATTGTGATCTTATATCGAGGGGGTAATTATCGTATTATTGTGATCTTGTATCGAGGGGGTAATTATCGTATTATTGTGATCTTATATCGAATAAAGTACATACTCGAAAATCAGAGATAATTGTTCAATTATCGTAAGAAAAGTAGAGAAAATTGCCAGAACAGAACAGAACAGAACAGAACAATTCCTTTATTTTACACTTCACACAGATTGCAAATGTAATGACATGTGAACGTAAAATAACATAATTACATAACGGTATAGGTAATGGCGTTACAATTGCCGACATTGGCTAATTCTTCAAAATTGAACAATTTACAAAGTAGTTTATTGAGGATATAAAAATGTAATATAATATCTTACATAAGCCATTAACAGTAAAACCTCAATGATAAGCCCACCATTGGGACCCTTAAAACTGGTATCCTTATTGATATTGTCTTAATATTGAGGCTGAATAAAGAGCAAAAGAGTGAACATAGACTTGAAAATTGTGTTCTTAATTTGGAGATGGTCTTATCATTGAGATGGTCTTATCATTGAGGTGGTCTTATCATTGAGGTGGTCTTATCATTGAGATGGTCTTATCATTGAGGGGGTCTTATCATTGAGGGGGTCTTATCATTGAGGGGGTCTTATCATTGAGGGGGTCTTATCATTGAGATGGTCTTATCATTGAGGGGGTCTTATCATTGAGATGGTATTATCATTGAGGGGGTCTTATCATTGAGATGGTCTTATCATTGAGGGGGTCTTATCATTGAGGTGGTCTTATCATTGAGGTGGTCTTATCATTGAGGTGGTCTTATCATTGAGGGGGTCTTATCATTGAGGTGGTCTTATCATTGAGGGGGTCTTATCATTGAGGGGGTCTTATCATTGAGATGGTCTTATCATTGAGGGGGTCTTATCATTGAGGGGGTCTTATCATTGAGATGGTCTTATCATTGAGGGGGTCTTATCATTGAGGGGGTCTTATCATTGAGGTGGTCTTATCATTGAGGGGGTCTTATCATTGAGGGGGTCTTATCATTGAGGGGGTCTTATCATTGAGATGGTCTTATCATTGAGGGGGTCTTATCATTGAGATGGTCTTATCATTGAGATGGTCTTATCATTGAGGGGGTCTTATCATTGAGATGGTCTTATCATTGAGGTGGTCTTATCATTGAGATGGTCTTATCATTGAGGGGGTCTTATCATTGAGATGGTCTTATCATTGAGGTTGTCTTATCATTGAGATGGTCTTATCATTGAGGGGGTCTTATCATTGAGATGGTCTTATCATTGAGGGGGTCTTATCATTGAGATGGTCTTATTATTGAGGTGGTCTTATCATTGAGGTGGTCTTATCATTGAGATGGTCTTATCATTGAGGTGCTCTTATCATTGAGGTGCTCTTATCATTGAGATGGTCTTATCATTGAGGTGCTCTTATCATTGAGATGGTCTTATCATTGAGGTGCTCTTATCATTGAGATGGTCTTATCATTGAGGTGCTCTTATCATTGAGATGGTCTTATCATTGAGGTGGTCTTATCATTGAGATGGTCTTATCATTGAGGTGCTCTTATCATTGAGGTGCTCTTATCATTGAGATGGTCTTATCATTGAGGTGGTCTTATCATTGAGATGGTCTTATTATTGAGGTGGTCTTATCAATGAGGTGGTCTTATCATTGAGATGGTCTTATCATTGAGGTGCTCTTATCATTGAGGTGCTCTTATCATTGAGATGGTCTTATCATTGAGGTGCTCTTATCATTGAGGGGGTCTTATCATTGAGGTGCTCTTATCATTGAGGTGCTCTTATCATTAAGGTGCTCTTATCATTGAGGTGCTCTTATCATTGAGGTGCTCTTATCATTGAGGTGGTCTTATCATTGAGGTGCTCTTATCATTGAGATGGTCTTATCATTGAGGTGGTCTTATCATTGAGATGGTCTTATTATTGAGGTGGTCTTATCAATGAGGTGGTCTTATCATTGAGATGGTCTTATCATTGAGGTGCTCTTATCATTGAGGTGCTCTTATCATTGAGATGGTCTTATCATTGAGGTGCTCTTATCATTGAGGGGGTCTTATCATTGAGGTGGTCTTATCATTGAGGTGGTATTATCATTGAGGTGGTCTTATCATTGAGATGGTCTTATCATTGAGATGGTCTTATCATTGAGGTGGTCTTATCATTGAGGTGGTCTTATCATTGATGTGGTCTTATCATTGAGGGGGTCTTATCATTGAGGGGGTCTTATCATTGACATGGTCTTATCATTGAGGTGGTCTTATCATTGAGGTGGTCTTATCATTGAGGTGGTCTTATCATTGAGGTGGTCTTTAAGTCGGGTTTTACTGTATACATATAAACTTTATATAAACTACGCATGCCCTGCACAGCATATCAAGTCTTGGTTACAGTATAGACAACATGCTATGATGTTATTAGGCAACAATTAAGAGGCAATCATTAATTGTATTCAATCTTTTCGTGTACAATCGGTGCTTTCGTCGAACGGTCACGTGATCATTATATGCACAATGTACATTCAAATTCGGTCTTCGTATTTCGCCGATGATAATATACGTTTTTTACGGATATTTATGAGCGTCAGGTTAATACAGAAACTTGTTTTAGTTTGAATTCAGTTTGATCGAACAAATAAGAGGTTTGACAAACCAGTTTTGGGTTCTAACCGGTTTGGTACAAACAAATTCGCCCTTAATCAACGGTGTACAGACCACGTGGTACGAGACCTATACAGACCATGTGATACAAGACTGTACAACATCACGTGATACAAGACTGTACATACCACGTGATACAAGACTTGACCACGTGATACAAGACTGTAAAGACCACGTGATACAAGACTGTGTGACCGAATGTTCACTTGATATATTATGAACCGAGACTCAAAATTTGAGACTAGAAACAAGTCTGATAATGCAGCCTTGCCATTGGTCAATTTAAAGGCTGGACACAGAACCAACCAATCAGAGGCTGAGTATTTTGACTGGTCTTCAAATACATGACATACATGACGGCGTATTTTTACTTCAAATGTGCAGCCGATGTAGAGCTACTTTAAGTTACTTTGGTAAAACAGACTTCAAGTTTTGTATAATGACATTATGGGACGTTTTTCTCCTGACAACACGACTATTGTTCAGTGAAAAAAATGGAAATACACTAAAACACTTGGAAATGGTCACCCTACCGTTTTCAGCTGTTTATCAATTGTGATGGAAATCTATAAAAGTGGATGTTTAACAACCATACACGAAGTTTGAGCTCCACAATTTGAGGGTAAGGGCAAGAATAAAATAGAACACAATCAGTTAATTTGTATTTCATTGCCTTTATTTTGAAAACTATGACCATATATGAAGAGGGCAATTAGAGATACAATTGAGTGTTTATATTGTGCCTGTGTACATGTATCGATAAAAGTACATGTACGTTGTTTCGACACTTTTACCACTGTCAACTTAACCCATGCTGAAACCACATAAACTTTAAATGTCCTTGCTCAGTCAGGAAATAATCACAATCAAGTTGAGCCCTGTATGGAGATTAAGTCCCGGTATTTATGTATAAGTGCCTGGGTTTCCGTGACTTGTAAATTATGTTTTATCTTTCAATAACTCTTCAAACTGTTTTCTATAGGACAATTAACATTCCTGTATAACAAACACGTCCAGCGATGTACTGGATGACGTACCACCGCATATCGTAAACAGGTTGGTCAGGTGGTGCATTAGAAAACGGTTTGTCTTTACAATATATCACGGTCTGTTAATACAGATGTATATGGTAATGCATATGACTCAATTAGAAAAAGAAGGAAACTAACGTGACAAACAGTTCCGCGTCAATGCGAATGGTTGATTAAATTTATACATTTAATGTTAGTATATTATTACGCAGGTACAAATGAACATTTAAGTGCAACGCAAACTAAATGGTCCTTACGGCTATTCATTCCCAACCAACAAAGATGGAGATACATGTATAACAAGTGAACTTAGGGGTCGAGGGGTAAAGCGCCTGACTCCTGATCCGGGGGTCACGAACTTCACAATCCCTAAATTTGGTGCGAGTACTGGTTGTTAGCCAGGAAGCAGTCATCGAGAGTGATTAGTATAAGTTATAAGAAATTGTTTCCTAATCGATGTAAAATGAATAAGGTTAAACTTAAGTTTAACTCAGGTGAAATCAATCATATAACTCAACTTTCAACCGTAAAAGCCCACTGGATACCGTCTATATGTACTTTACTTAAACATGTATTGCTTTCATGTTCCCATGTTCTAACTAGAATGACTCATTGATATTAAAATAAACTGTAATGTCAATCATAAATTACATGTTATTATACTTTTTTTGGAGGGCGTGTCCGGATCGTTCCTGTCAATTTAGCGTGTATAGCAAGTCCGTGTCCAACTCATCGCAAGATACCCCAGATATGATCGAGATTGGCTCCGTGCTATAAACGATTAGATATACATGTAAGCTACTTTAACGTTCGCGACTAAATTAGCCACACTATGTATTCTACCAACATGTTAAAATTATTTGTAAATGTCATTGGGCTGTAACTGCTCAAGTCAATAATAAACGTTATGATACATGTATGTTATGATGTATGTTCTGTTGAAATTACCCCGGGTAAAAATCTTGTAAACATCTATATCTAGACGGGTATGATATAAATATGACTAGCCATAGAATGTGAAGTTATATAACATTTTGAGATGCCCCATGAGATGCAACAATACATCGATATGGATACAAAAATACGACGTAAATCAATCACTCTTGTTGACTGCTTCATCGGTTACTGACACTACGTCACGCCGAATCTATGGTTTGTGAAGTATGCAGTTTAACCTCGCAAGACAGGATTCAAACCCAAGACCTTCAGACCAGGAGTCAGGCGTTCCTCTTTCTACGCCTAACGTTAAATCCCATTGCTATGGTTGTGGGGTTGACTATTTTTCTTTGCGTCACTGTACATTTTGTACGTGATTGATAGCGGTGTAACTGTACAGTTTGTACGTGATTGATAGCGGTGTAACTGTTTATATTTAATTGCGAGATATCGGATTGAGTTCACCATGTTTTATTTCCTTCTGTTCAACAATACATGTTCTTGTCTTAACAGAAACTAAGAGGGGAGTATCATGCAAATGTTGACGCAAATGTCGTAACTCGATATTTATTTGAACAATTATAGGTATAAAATCCAGTCAAGTTCGGTCTGAGAACGTGGGGTTAACGATAATCACAACACTTGTGTTTGGGTACGGAACAACGCGTATTGTGGTTTAAATTTCTGGTAGCAACACATTGCCTTTGTCTCAAATGTCCCCAGTCAGCCTCAGTGAGCAGGCAAAATTTAGTTTTAAATGAGTCAATAAGTCAGAATAAGTCATCCAAAAAGTAAACAAAATCTGTGATTGTGCGTACAACAATGGAGTAGTTATACACGAAATGAGAAAGTCCTTTAAGGTTCATGTCAAGCGGATTGGCATTGCAATTGCTACAAATAATGCAACACAAATGTCTGGGAATTCAATACATTCTAACTCAAATCAGTTGCATAATATAGATGATAAGAGTAACAAGAATAAATTGGGTGTTTAATATTATGCCTTTGTGCACTACCATAGCTGTTATAGGCCAAAATTAAGTGACATTTCAGGTAAAAAAGGGTCCTTCACTAAAAATATATCCAACTTATTATCCGAAAACATTTTAAGTTTAATATCATACCAACATTATTATCCATTATCATAGTAAGATGGTACGAGAACTTATTTATTCTAGATTTTATCAACAAAGTAGAAATTTTATGTCAAACTTGTTCACTGAGTGCTGCCATTTTTGTTTGTTGACATTTAAAAGTTAATCCAAGTGTTTAAGACTTTCTGTTGTCCCTATCATCTAGAATAGTGTTTTATGGATCAAAAAAAGTGATAGTTGAACTTATATAAAGAGTTGTTATATTTTTACATATTTTCTCAAAAGTCTGAACATTTTAAGTATTTTTGTTTTTAAATTACATAATTTGTCAATAACAA